>VMRK01000230.1:0-44516 GCA_016801395.1 Leptodermis oblonga
CCAATTGACAGTGATGTGCAGTAGCGAATTCAGAAAATACGTTTTAAAATATATATATATATATATATATATACACACTAGTAATAAGGGTGTAGGAGATGGTTGGAAAGGTCCGGGAATTATTCCACGGTTATTGATGCGTACGTTAACTAAACGAGAGAAAATGATTGAATATTCATGTCGTATCAGATACTGAATTTTTTTTCTCGTGATTAATGTAAATGAATATTGATTTTTCTTGAACATTGTAGAAAACAGTGGTGACGACCAAGAGCGTGGAGTATATGCCATTCCTTCTTTCATTTTTCCTTTGCTTGAATGGAGGGATTTGGACAGTCTATGCCGTGCTAATGCGAGATTGGTTTCTTGGCGTAAGTTTTTCTCTCTTACTTCTTATTTCCTACCAAATAAATAGCTACCTTTTCGCTTACTTCTTTGTTTTGTAAACCATTTTCCACACTTTCGAAAACAAATTAATGATCATATATTTATCTACCTTAAAATGGCAACCTTTTTTTTTTCGTTTCAAAATTAAGAATTTATATTTGTATTTTTGAAATATTACATGGATGCAAAATGACATTAAGACTTATGTGACATTTAGTTAGATTTGCTCATAGACATAAAGATGAAACTATTCATCATTTTCTGCGTAATAATTAAAAATACTTGATAATTTGACAGCTAAATACATAATTTGTGCAAGAATAATTCATTGTTGTAGATAAATTTCTTTAGCAGTAACTAAACGATACTATAAGGTATTTGTTTTCAGCTAAAACTGAAGATAAATTTCTCTAATAGCAACCAAAAAATTACAAAAAACCTTAGCACATAAAAGTGAGTTACAATAGCATATACTATCTGAACAAACAACTATCTATTAGAGTCACTAAGGTTGAACAAACAACTATTTGATCCGAAACCAAAGGTTCAGATCGGTTTCAGATTTTAATCTGAGGTTGTAGTTTCAAATCGGATCGGGTCGATTTTTTTAATCTGAAATCGCGTTTTGATCCGATCCAAAATCGCAGGTTTCAATTTTATTATTGTTAAAATTATTTTTTTTGGCCTTCACTCCTTACTTAATAGTGTAAAGAATTGAATGCTTTAACCTAGTTTGATATCCGTGGATGGTTTTGGATTATCTGCAGATTGATTTTCGATTATTCGAGGATCGGTTTCGAATTATCCAAAAAAAGATTCAAAATCAATTTCAATCCATAGATTAAATATCCCAACCGATCTGATCTGAAATTTTAGTTCGAATATGTGATTCAATTCGACCAGCGGATATTTTGTTCAGCCCTAATTAGACACACTAATTTCCATGAATTATTAAGGGACCTACCGACGGTATGAAAGGAAAATAGGGCTATATTTTCTACATGTGCATAAATTAGTGATTGGAAAATTTGTTGAGTGGTGGGGTAAACAATATTGTCTAATTACTCATTCTGATTGTGACAATGCAATGTTCAATGACCAAATAATTAGAGTAATAATTAAATTAAATAAACGACCTTCGATCTGGCATGGGTCATAATTTATGGTTTTCTGTTGTTGAAAACGCGATACAGAATCGAAGTAGATCTTGAGTGATTGAGATATTTTCAATTGACCCTTTCTTCCACTGTTGCCAAACGAGTGATGATATATTCATTAAAAATTTAGATTAAAATTATAGAGTGATTAACGTGACATTCACATTACAAAAATTTATTAAACATTTAAAACTAAAACGTTTAAGTGAAACTAATATTTGATGCCATCGTTCGGTCTACGTTTTCGGTCTTCCAATCATTTTCTTGCCGAATATTGTCACTCTTGATATTTATTTTGGTAGCATACGTGGAAGGTTTAGGGCTTCACTCACCAAAGGTGGCAACATTCCCCTACACCAACACTAGTCATCAATTATATTCTATGCCCTTCATGGCAATTTTTTTTTTTCCCCATTTAGAAACTCTCTCCCTTTTATTAGGAAAGATGAGTTTAAAAATTGATTTCTATTTCAATACAAGAATCTATCTTCGAAAAGTTAAGTGGAAAAATATGATAAAGAATTGCTTATTTTAAATAACTGTATACAAATTTATAAAAAATTATATATTTTTAAAACATTCATCTTTTAATAGAACGGAATGAGTATTTTACATTATTTCATCTCTATCGATGGAAGATTCGTGTTTAAAATTATTTTCTTTGACTCGTGAATAGTTGTAGTAATAAATTTTTTATTAACACATAAATAGTGACTTTTTTGTAATTATATATATATATATATATATTTTTTTTTTCAGAGAGAGAGAGAGAGAGAGAGAAACTGTTACCGTCATTGATCTTGAAATGCTACCAACCAGTTGGGGAATGGGAATAGATCGTATATATACTAAAAGCAACTAGGGCCACAAACCATAAACTTGGCGATTGACTAGAGGATTTTTTTAAATTATTTCTGTTTGTTTTTTCACTTGATGTATTATATTATAAAAATAAATATAGAATAATAGAAGTAGTTGTTTTTATCTTAGAAATGTTTTTAAATTTATTTTTAAAACATTAAAATTGCACTGAAAATGTAAATATGAAATAAGATTAAAATTTCTTTTTATTGTTTTTTTTTTCTTTTCTCATGAGTCTAGCTAGGATACACACACATACATACATATACATATATATATATATATATATATAAACATCAAAAAGGATGATGAAATTTGAGGAAATGAAATATTTGTGAAATTAATTATTGGATTGAATGAGAGAACAAACAAAAAAACAACAGTAATTGATCCCTCTTCCCAGACAAAGGGCCTCAGCCTTATTTGATTCGTACTCCTGGCTAGGGTCTTCTGTCAAATCATCCAACTGGCTAAAATTATTTGTTCACTTTTCATTATTTTAATTTGGTAAATTTCATTTGTTACCCTTGAGGTTAAACAATACGTTTTTATCTCTACTATTTTGAAAAACTATTATTGTTCTCTCGAGTGATAATACACACAGAGTAAAAAAATTAGAAAATTCACTTATGAAATGATGTGGCAACTATTTGGAGGAAGGTTAATGAAAAATTACAATTAAAACTTCTTCCAAGTGGTTGTCATGTAGATGACGCATCATTCTCTGAGAGAATTTTCTAAATCTTTACACCGTGTATATCAATTTTTTTTCCCTCTTGGATGTCATTTTTTTCAAAAATAACAAAAAGACTTTTGTAGTTCGTGTTCATTTTCTTAACTTACAGGGAGATTAGCTAGGGTAATTTGTCAAAGGATTAATTAAAGGTGTCAAGGATATATATGAGAAAAACTATAATTCGTTCAAGAACCATTCAGCTATTGAATTTGATCTTATATAAATTAACTATGCAATTGCATAGGTTGAATTTCAATGCCTGAATGGTTCTTTGAAGGGATTATAGTTTTACCTTAATTAGTGATCAATTTTTGTTCCACTAGTTAGAGCTGTACGAATTACTAATGGCTTTGTTTGAATCCATAGAGATTTAATTTAATTTATTTTATTATATTTTCTACTATTTGTAGTTCGTGAGTAATGAAATATGACTTTTATTATAAATATTTTTAAAAAATTAGTGATTTTGATTTGGAATTAAATGTGGATGCAGGTACCAAACGGGATGGGCTTAGTTCTTGGAGCAGTTCAATTGGTACTTTATGGAATTTATAGAGATCGAAAGCCTTCCACTTCTTGGACTCCAATAGCCACTGTCACTGACTTAGAACAAGCTTCCCCTCGTCAACCCCTACTTCAATAGAGGACTATTTTTATTTTTTTTAATTTTCTTTTTGTGAGATATAAAAAAAGTACATTTCAATCTCAAAAAATCAATATACTCAAATTTCAAAAGTCAAATTATTTGAGGGAGTATATTTAATTATTGTAATTTGCGTGTTTAATTATATGTGGGGGGTGTGAGTATGTGACTCTATAATTATAGAAGGGTAGATAGATGATAGAAACTGTATTGTTTCACCATTTTACAAGGGTAGATCGACTTCAAGGTTTATGCCTCTATATTGTATTATTTGGTTTGATTTAAATAATTTTTGATTTGACTGGCAAAAATTTGTATTCGATTTACAGGATGGTTCGATGTTAATTTTTTTAATAGACTTTCCTAAATATATATCGAATTTAACTGTTGATATATCGTTTGTGGTGAGAAAACAAACACGAGTTTAAACGTTGAAATATTGAGTATCACGTATAGCCTATGATGATCCCGTATAGCTTATAACCTCGGATGTATCACGTTTAACTACTAATGTATCACTTGATTCTTAATTAAAAGCAATAAAATCGCATGTAATGAAAAATATGTATCGATTCGAAGGGTTGAAATATTGTGTATCATGTATTAATGTAATGCGTATCCATATGCATCGTTTGTTTCAATTGTTAAAGAAAAGAGGCATAGATTATAGTAAATAAAACATACGTATCGATTTCAATAGCTGAAATATCAATTGTCGATCGGTACCGTTAGACACCAAATGCGACTTATTGGAGACTCCCCTCTAAATCTTTTTGTTATTTTTCTATTCTACACTCAACACAATATCTTTGCTTAGCCTTTTCATTGACTTAATTACCGGATATTCATCTAGAAAAACAATGACAGATTAATAAATAAATTAATCTCTAACCCCTTTGATCTGGTCTTGCCGTATGACGTACTCCTTTACCAGATACTTTGCAACAGGTTACCACCATCTCCATTTTCACCAGCGTCCGTCTTAAAACTTAGTAGGTTCGGGGCCCAATAGTAAATTAGATCACGAAGAAAAATATTATGCGATAATTCAATGACTTTATTTTTTATTTTTATAATGCGGGCTTTGAACTGCAAATAAGAAAAAACTACTCTTGCATCAACTTTTTTCAAACCAAAATAAATTCTGCCTTGAGTTGAAAAAGGAAAAAAAAAATTCACTCTTGCGTCAACCTTTCAAAAATAAATAAATAAATATATACTTTAAATGTGGGTTTTGAGCAATATATACCTTTGCATTAATTCATTTTTTTAATAAAAAAATATTTGTGAACCTCAACATAAAATTTAATGAACAAAAAATACTACTATATTATCCTACAGTATATTCATAAAAAAAATTATATCACTCTAAGTATTGGGCCTTGGGCATAGCCTGAACTGCCCAGTCCTTTGGGCCGGGCCTCGTATCCACCTAATTAATAGCTCGATACCAGAATCGATCGGACTTCATCAATGGTGAATATTCGTACAATATGATCGTTTAATAAAACGACAATTAATTTGGTTCATATAAGACATTGTTTTTGCATCTTAATTGTAGCTATCTTTGTGAATCGGAAAAACTCTATCAATGTTCCACTTTCTCATTACATTAATTAATCGATAAATGGAAAGCAAAAGATAAGCAATAATATAGAACCAAAAAAAAAAAAGAAAAAGGTTAAAGAGAAAATTATTGGATGCATCACTATCTCCCCTGAATATTTCTAGTTGTGCCATCTTACCCGTTGCAACAGATACATCAAATAATCTCTTGTTAAAAAGATAGAAGAAACTCATCACACATAAAACAAATCAAAGATATTCACAGATGATACAGATTAGATTGTATTTTTTAAACGAAAATTGTAATAAAAGTTATATTTCATTATAACATTCGATACAACAATAAATGATTTGATCTAACAATAATTAGATAGAAGTCTTTAAAAATACATTAAACAAACGGTTTTGGTTCTTGTGTTACACTGCAGTATTGCATCCCATGTTATATATTTTAATAACTCATTATAGATATTATTTTTTGTAGTAATTTTTTTAGCAATGACATTCATTTTCATCATAATTTTTTTTGACTAACGGCTCAATTTTTTTTAGTGTATCGTATATTTATTTTAATTTTATAGTATAAAAAAATTCAAAAAAATACAATGAAATCATACTAAAATAAAAAATTATTGAAAAACAATTTGAAAATTAGAATTAGGTATATTAAAATGAATATTATAAGTAGAAAAGAATACTACAAAAAATAATATTCATAATGAGTTATTAAGATATGCAACAGGAGTGTTACACAATAGTGTAATAAATGATCAAAACCAATACATATCTAAACAGATTGATCTAAGTACTAGAATAGAAAATTGCCATACGCGAGGCAATCTCATACTGCCTCCAAAACACTAGATTTTTACCTGAAAATAATAAAGTACACATTTATTTTTGGAGTGGTGATAGGCAGAATGAAAAAAAATTAGGAAAATTTTGTAGCGACTAACATGGACCACTCAACAATCTCCACTTGTCATCCTACGTAGTTATACTGGCATCTAGTTGGAAAATTTATTTCAGGCAGTTAATTGGTCCACGACAATCACTAAAAAAATTCTCTCAACTTGTTCACTATGCATATCATTTTCCTAACTTATATATGAATGAAATTACTACTTATTCAGGAAGACAAACACTCTAACTATGCGAGAACAAAAAAAACTCCAATCAAACAAGAAAAGAGAAATTAAAACTAAATAGAAAATAGTAAAAAAAAAAAAAAAACTATTTCTCCGTCTCCCATGGGATATGGGGGAAAAAGATGGGGCAAAAAAAAAATTATAAGAGTTTGAGAGAAGACAAAAAGAAGGAAGTAGGTGGGATTAGATTGTGATTTTGTATAGATTAATGAGGACATTTGACTTGGTGCCAAATTCATATATGTTTGGGAATGATCGATCTTACCAATGAATTATTTGTCCCTTTTAAATGTACACAAACCTCTCGACCGTTTAATCCAGATTCTTCCAATCCAATGAAATACATGTATTGTTAGTTAGAATTCAATATCCATTTATTTAGTGACTTTGATCCTTCTTGACTCACAAACAAAATAAAAGTACACACAATTAGATTTTGTTACGAATTCGGCAAACCAGAGAATCCCAAAAAAATCTGATCATTTAAATTTCATAAGATTTAATAAATAATAATAAGTTGAAGTCACCTTATCTATCAAACATAACTTTATATATTATTATTGAAATGCTAGCATATTAATTAATAGGGTAAAAAATACAATTTGCCCCATATGATTTTGCAGCACGAATAGTTTTCCCTTTATGATTTAAAGATTGACCGTTACCCTTCTGTGGTTTAGAACTAAAATGTCCGACTTGACTCAAAATTTACAGACAAACTATTATTTAAAAACATTGTATTTATCATATTTTTGAATATTATAGTTTCAAACTCTCACTTTGTACCACCTAACTCTAACACACGGTTAATTTTGATACTCTTAGTTAGTTGGATACTTTGATTCTAAACCATGTGTTAGTTTTAAAATCATAGGTAGTAAACTGTCTGTAGTGCAAAATCATAAAGTATACTGTATTTCACCCTAATTAATAACATATATAGTACTTCCCTCGATTGAAAAAAAAAAAAAAAAATCTCATTTTGTTGGATTTAAAAAATAGTGATACTAAAAATGTCATTTCAAAATTTTTGTTTAATCCGGCGGGCAAGACGAATTTTCTAGTAATATGAACAAGTTGCAATATTCCGAATTTAAATAAATAAATAAAGCTGCATTAATAGAATATATAACTGGTTTATGATGTGATTTCGTTACTAATTAATCATTGACCAATTAGTACAGCGGTTGTTTGATCGATGCGTTGTGACATGAAAATTTATTTTATACAACCGTTGTATCTATTTTTAGCCTAACAAATTAATCAAAATTAAAGTTAATAGATATGATTCTCTATTTTTTCCATCACTCGGACAAGAAATTTTCATTTTTACCTTTAAAAAAAAATATGTCGCATAGTGACAATTTACGCAAGGGTAAGGCGCATTATGTTCCCCCTCCTTTCCTTGTAAATTTGTCACTTTTTATATTTAATAAAAGAATAGTCAAGCCCACTAACCACTTAATCAGGTATTCCAAAAAATAAAAAAATAAAAAATCTCATGTGACCGTGCTAGAAATACCGTCCGTCATGAGATTAAAAATCAGAGTTAATTAATTAGGTATATTCTTCAAGAAGTGTTGAACCTTCAAAACTATCGTGTGAGCTGTGGTTTGATAGATCTAATTGTATTTAACTGAAGAAAAAAGGCATAACTACATTAATCTCCTTATATCAATTGCTGTTCACTTTTTATTTCCCAGAGAGATAACTATAAGAGTGTTGCCCTTTACCTCCCTGAACTTAGGGTACAACTACAAAATTATCCATGTTGTTTCGAAAACTATTAATAATACTCTGGACGGTAAATTCATACCTCTATACTACAGTCATAAGAGCTATTGAATTTTTCTTGCGTGTTTCTATCTTTACGGTTTTGAACTACATCAATGCAGAATACTATCGATCCCATCGTGTCCGAGTTATTTGTAGTTTTCAAAACAGTAGAGATGCCGTTGTTATACTTTAAGTCTAGGGAGGTAAATGTAATTTGCCCCCACCTTTTTTTTTTGTAATGGAACTATGGATACAAGAGTGTAATTTGAGACTTTGAGTCCACATCCTTTTTCTCTTAAAAAAAAGACTTGTTCAAGACTTATCAATTTTAGCCATAAAGAGTAGCATTCATACTGTTCAGGTGAATAATATGTTGTATACATAAACCCGTTTTACAAGAAATTAACTCTTAAAGTAAATACCTTATAAAATAGAAATTAAAAACTATAGATACATTACTAAACATATTAATTACACAGAACAATGCGCTGCATACATAAACCCATTTTAGCACCTTCTGAATTACAACACGTCGCATATATGAATTTGAACTCATAGAACCTCTGAATTGCTAACCCTCCCCTTTTCACCGCCCCAACCCTCTATGCCCCAAACGAGACTATAATATTTTCAATCTTTTTTAAAGAAAACTATCCACTCATCTTATTTTGGATGGGATTTGAAAATCAACTACTAAATATATGTGGGAGTCGACTTAGTTATAAATGGCCATTCAAATTGCATAATTCCTAACAAATTCATTTGTTCTAACTTCGGTTTTTTTTTTTTTTTTTTACATTATTTATATGATATATTCATATAAAAGATGTAGTGTAAATTATTTTTTGCCGGCCAATAAGATAATCAGTAAATGATTATAATATCTTACTGTTAATTTCATAATTTTTGGAAGGATATGCATGCACCACAATATAAATAGATGCTTCATCAATCCCTCCATCCATCACTCACAAATTAAAGCCAACAAACTCACACACACAGAGAAAATGAGTTTCCACGTCAACTTCACTAGGGTTATCTTTCTGGTTCTGCTGATGATCACCATCAACCCAGGTAAAAAAATTATATACACTATTTTTTTTATTTTTTTTACTCTTCAATTTATAACAAGGGTGACGATTTTATTTGTGAAATTACTACATATAATTAACTAGCCAAAGGTGATTATTATCGTAGGAAACGAATCAACGCAAAAACAAAATAAAATTTACAATTAATTATTAAGGCATATTCATAGTACTCAAATGTTATACAAAAGTATTACAGATGATCCAAATACGACGTATTTTGATTTGTGTCTGAAAATTATAAAACTAACTCAAAAATGAAAATGATGCATGGCAGAAAAGGCAGCTGTGGAAGCATTTCCGTGTAGGTTTCAAATGGGGCATTGCGATGCTCCTGGTGACCAAGATTGCGATACCCAATGCAAGAGCAGTGCCGGAAGTAACAAAGGTATTTACGATACGTTTTGCGGCCCCGACAGCTTTTGCCTTTGCGATGTCGAATGTTGAGATTTCAGATTTCAAAATTCAGATTACTCGGGTGATGACACTACGGCTTACTAATATGAAGGTTTTCACTTTTCATCAAAAAGAATGTTTGAATTAAAATTAAATGCGTGTATGTTAATTTCTTTAAATTAATGTTCGTGTTGTCATTTTATTATCTTAAAAGATCGTGTTATGTTATATGTACCAGAAATTTACATTGAAATAAATTCGTCTCTATTATTATTATTATTTTTTATAATAATCTATTTAGGAATTTAAGTACTGAACTATAACTTATGTGAGATACTATATATGTACATTAGAGAACATGTCCTATTGCATTTGAAACATCACATTGGGACACAGTTGTTGCTTTGATGGTGTATTTACACTACATCAGGGACGAAAACTAATTAACACTATTATGGGGACTAGGTGCATGTGAACTTGCACACTAACATCGTCGATATCCTTTACACCACACCTCAACACACCACCATAAGAGAGTAGCTCCTAATGTCGTCTCTATTGATTATATCACTCAAAACTTTCTATTTGGAATATTTTTATTTTTTGGTTCAATTAGAAAAGTCTACTTTTAAAATAATTTTTGCTAGCTCTATTAGAAGAGTAAACATTTTTTAAAAAAATTCTCCATATCTTTAATTACTAATATAATTACATGTGGTTCAAAATTAACTCACACTTAAAAAGTGAGGCATTAATGAAATAAATTAGTTATTTTATGTGTTGCACCATAACATTTATACAAAATCGTACATTTATAAAACCGAACTCTTATAATGGAGCGCATGAATTACAATCTTTGCATAATTAACAAATGTGATTCAGGTTCTTTAAAGCTGACTGATCGATCAATTCACAAAACTAAGGAGAGATGCGACCAAAACGTAGGGATAATTCTTATTTTCTACCATTGGAATTTTGGTACATAATCTATATGGGTGGGACTATAGTTTCTTCACGGAACTATTTAATCGCTGAATAATGCAATTGCATAGGCCATTATTCAGCGGCTGAATGATTCCATAACTGAACTATAGTATTTCTTATCTTTATATACAGAGCAAATTTAGTTCATAATTTTTCAAAACTCGTGTACTATACAAAAAACTTATTGAAATAATACGATATATTAACAACCAATTCAACGTAACTGATCAACGAATTAAAGTTGTAATATATTCCGTAATTTCGCTAACTCAAAGGGATTTATTGGGAATATTTGGCGTTGATAATGTTTAATCACCTGTAATTACGGTTGATGTCTCTGACGTCAATCGGAATGACGCAGCGGGTTTCCTATGCCACCAACCTGTTCCAATGCCTATTCCGCCAATAAGATTATGTCACATGTCTAACTCTAACTCTTAATCATTTACTCACTAACAGTTTTTTAACTTAACTGGATCTTTAGATTTGTACGACTCCGTTAACAAAACTCTTTGCTGTAAAAACAAACCAGAACCACTCCAACACATTAGAAGGCTTCTCCCATATTAATTCAAAATTTAACTGCTTAATTTTCATTGCGGTTTCAATGAAAGAGGGAGTGGACTGGAACACCAGTTGCTCGAAAGGGAAGATATTTCATTCTCAAACCATGCTGCCAAGTTCCGCACAAACAATCGATGAAGATGTTGCCACTGGCGAATTTTCAAGAAATTCCAAAATTTAGCGAGCGAAGAACTCGAAATTCCAGAGATTCGATTTTTTCGAAACTTGATCCTTAGAACTTGAACGGCGTATATTCAATCTACGAGGAAAACATCATGAAGATGAGCAATTTCCCAGTCTGCCAACACAACAGTGAAGGAAAAAAAAAAACAAAGAGAGCTTCCCTGTACATAGGGGAGAGCTAGATATATATTATTATATACTTGTTCACCTCTAAATAATGACATTTTCGATGATAATTTCTGCTTTATTGCCTTCAAAGGATGTATATATGGTATCAGAGCCAGAAAAAATTAGGGCCTCGTCGTGGATTCTTGAATTTCCGTTTAGAGAAGAAATATGTTGGTGGCGTGGACTTCTGTTGAATTTTGCGCAGTGCATTCATTGAATTACATAATTACTTCTGGACTAAAGAAGCCTTCTGCGTGATTGAAAGTTAGTTGCTGACAAGTTTTTGATCAAGGAAAGAATTCGACCGACTTTGATTTGCCACCTAATACAGTAAGTTCAGAAGGGATCATCATCAATTTAGGTGAGTTAATTGATGTTCTGGGGTTTTGGACGATTAAGTTGCATAAGCCCATATAAACTGTTTGATTCAGACTATTATATTATCAAGCTTTGCTCTTGATGTGTTCGGTGATCACGAGGACCTATTGGGAATATTCGTATGATCATTTTGGAGTAAACGATTATATTTTATTATTTTTATAAAATTAGCAAAAAACGATAGTGATTATATAGTTTAATCGGACTATAATAACATATTGAAACAGTTACAAATTTATTGAATTAAATTTATACGGATCTAAACCTTTTTTTTTTTCCCCCCGAAAGCGATCTAAAACTATTTGTACATATGTAAATAGTACAATGAAAATACGTCATTATGCTCGACAAAATCATGTGTACTTATGAATGCGATCTTAAATTTGTCAATAATCAAAAGTTGAAATTAACTTCGAGGTAGCTGAATCTTTACTGGAAGGAAAAGACTTCCATGTAGGACTTATGCATTATCAGATTTGAAAAGAGGTTTTGAAAAGTAGGTTTTCAAAAATATGCAAAAGAACAAGAGTCGGAAATTGGTTTTTAAAAATGATGAGAGTTTTGTTCTTATCAAGTTGCGAGACAAAGCAAGGAGATATTTTTTTTCATCTCAAGTTTGAGCGGCAGGAGATCTTTTTTTTTCGTCTAAACTTTGCGCAACAATGTTTTCCAATGTCAAATGTGAAAAACCTTTTTTGAAAACCCAATATAGAAATCAACTTTTAGATTGGTGTCAAACAAGTTTGAGTTTTGAAATGATTTTTTAAACCCGAAAACACTCCAAACCAGCCCGCAAATTTGAACATGAATTCAAAGATTAATTTTAAGTTAGTGCATGTTGCATATTGCTTGTATAACGACGGAGATTTCGAAATAAATTTAATCTCACTGTGGCATTGGACTTACTTTCATCCAAGCATAGTTCAAGAAATGCAATGTAAGAAAATTAAACTGAGCTTATACAGAAAATTATATTTTTAAATTAGGTTTAAAAAAAAGTATTTTTCGAATGGTATCTTTTTCAAGATAATTTTATCACTTTCATAATTTTTTAGATTTTTTTCTAATCAAAACTTTTATCTAAAAAAATTATTCAAATATCCATAAATTGAGTTTAAATTTCATATATATTGAAATATACATATATATATATATACGCACACACATAGATACACATTTAACTGACCATAATTTCTTTGTTATTTCAACTAAATTAAACTATGTTATTATTTATTTTTAAAGATTCACAGAAGGAAAAAAAAAAAAAAAAAAAAAACACACACTTAATACAGCCTGCATTGAAACACAATTAATATGTTCCCCGATGATCTCACCACTGAATAATTTATCCCTTTTAAAACATTTAATTGTACACAAGAGTCTTGATCGGCTGATCCCAGATGCTTCCTGCCAAATGATAAGTGGAATAAACAAACAAACAAATAAATAAATTGTTATAATTGAATCTTAATTAATTAATTAAAATTTAATGGATGTTGAAACATATTGCTTCATAAGTTATATTTTCTCCGTTTTAATAAATAATTTATTTTAAAATTATATATTACGACTCATAAATAATTATTGTTAAAATTTTCTTATGAAAAAGATGAATAACACACAAACAAAACAATATACAAACACGCACTCTTAGGATTTTATTTATTTATTTTATTTTTTTTACGATTTGGCCAAACAAGAAGATACCAAAAAGCTTATCATAAAGTTTAAAATGGAGGATTTGCAAATCACATCTTATTGGGTAGATTCTTCAAGTGTTTAACGTTCGGAATTGTCGTGTGCTTCTGTTTTTCTACCGAGTCTTCTATTTTTGAGAAGTTTTAATCTAATCAGTTTCTTTTTAGTCATTACAACAGTTGGATAATAGAATAATGCTGAGGTGAAGTAGAGCTGACCTCGGCCGTGACCGATCTCAAGTCCAAATCTGTGAATGCGCGACAGGTGACATTAAAATAGAAAGAGTGACACGTGTTAGGACATAATGGTGACACCACCTCTTGACAGTTGGATTCATTCATCTTCCTTCTCGCTATAAATATCTATTCCTACCCCCATTTGAAAAGTATTGAATTCTAGCTTAGTCTTGGATATTTTATTCTCTCTATTCTAACTTAAGCATCGGAGTTGTATCAGGAATTTATTCCCAAAAGCAGGAAGCAGAAAGGGAAGGACGACGTCAAATGAGCTCGTCGCTAAGCGAGGATTCAACAACAACCACATTGAATTTAAAAAATATAACTTACATCGGGTTGCATTAAAAGTAAAGTGCAAAAACTTGTATACAAAGCATCTAAAAGTCCAACGGTACATGTATCGATCAAATTTAGCATGAGAGGAAATTTTGAGTACTGAGAATATATAAAGTATTTTATAAAAATACGCGTATGTATTTAACTAGTGAAATATTGCGGTTTTGACTCTAGTTATTGAAGTATTGCGTATCGAGTAATGTATCATGGTAATTATGAATTTAGTTGGTGAAATGTCGCATATGATGTATAACGATTATGTTAGAACAAGTATCATTGTTATGAGAAACCACGCGTACCGAACTTAATTGCTAAAATATCCTGCATTGAACCGTAAAATAGCCGGACAAGACACTCCATCTAACTCAAGTATAAATATGTAGTCCCACGCAATGGCGGAGCTAGGGGGTGCGAGCAGGAGCAGCCGCATCCCATTTCTTCGGGAGGTGAAGGTAACCATCACCTTCGCCATTTAGCAACAGTTGCTCCCCACGCCCCCGCTTTGCACCTTCATCAGCTACTGTTCCCCCCCCCCCCCCCCCCCCCCCCCTCTTTTTTTTTTTTTTTCCCTCTCACTCTCTTTTTAAAAGTAAAAAGTCGCATTTACTTTAAGGGTGCATTTGGCATGCGGGAATGGGAATGGGGGGAATAGACATCTGTTTCTTAGGATTCAAATTCCTATATTTGGTATGTGCAGGATTCTAAAAATTTAAATTATTATATTATCTAAATGACAGTCCAAGATTCCTTTAATGAATAATTTATCGATTCCTGGATATGAAATGCTCCTTATTCCCATTCCCATTCTCGCGCACCAAACGCAACCTGAGCGAATCCGTCAGCAAAATAAGTAAAGAACAAAAGTGTAGCACTACTATAAAAAATAAAAATAAAAAAGGTAAGAAGGAAGTGCTACTTCATCTGAGTAGTCTTACTACTTTTATTTGAAAAAAAAGTGTTACTTTATAAGAGTAACACTACTACATTTACGAGTAACACTAAGAAGAAAAAATAATAATAAAAATAATAAAAGATATGTAAAAACAATGTGCTACTTCATAGAAGTAGTAGTGATAGTATTTAACACTACAAGTGCTACTTTTAAAGAGTAGGAAGAAAATAAAATTAAAACAAACGAAAAAGAGTAAAAAAAAAAAAAAACACTAAGAACAAAAAATAATAAGAAAAACAAGAGGAAAAAAAATGCTACTCTGTACTTCATAAGAACAAATGCTACTTCTAGTAATATATATATATATATATATATATATATATATATATTGCAGTCGAATTTAAATAAATAAAACTGCAATAATAGAAGAATTGGTTTATGTTTGACCCAGTAATAATTATCATCACCGATGTGATTTCGTTACTAATCATTGGATAATTACTTGGGGTTCGAACCCACAGCCTAGCGGTTAGCACTTGGTTTCCCGAATGTCGTATATTTGACATTCACATGGGGTGAAAAAAATGAAAAAAGGGTGGAGTTCAGTGGGCCCAGATTCAAAAGAAAAAAAAACAATTAACTTTGTTCCATAAATAAACAAAAAACAAAAAATTCATTGAACAATTAGTTTAGATGTTGTTTGTCGATGCTCTGTGACTGAGTTAAAAATGCCGTCAAGAGATAACAAATCAGAGATAATTAATTAGGAATATTCTTCTCGTGTTATACCTTCAAAATTGTCGAGCTCTGTTGTTTGATCTAATTGGATTCAACTGGAAAAAAAGAAAAAAAGAAAAAAAAAGAAGCATAATTACGTAGTGAAAATAACTCGGATCCGACGGGTCGAACTGTCCGACCGTGCGCCCATCAATTAATTTAACTTAAAATGTATTGTTTATGTGTATCGCATATTAAATTTTACCTCTTATATAGCTGTTAACATATTGTGATTATCGCTTTTAACGAAGGACGTATCGTTATTATGTTAAAGCAACAAGTATCGTCTAAAATGCACATATCGATTTTAGAAGCAGAAATATTGATACATCATCCGTGTTACACAAAAACTCTTTAGTATTTTCAAAAAATTACCAAGAACACAAATAAAAGTAATCAAACCCCCTTTTTTACTTTTCAATGAATACCGCAAGGAGTTTTTAGTTATTTCAAAATCACAAGGGCTTTTTTTTTTTTTTTCTTTTGGAAATAAAAATTTCATTAATGGTGTTGAAAATCGTCCAACAGCTATTACAATAGAAGATCAAGAAACATTTAATATAACTAATTACAAAATATTTGATCAAATTATTATCAAATATGAACCACCACAACAGTGTATCTCATCTACTAAACTGTAAATCTACACCTAATATAGATCTAAACATAGTAGACAAATAAAGTTGAACAAATCTCGTACCGACGGTTACGGATCTGCCACTAATTATTAATGAAAGTTTCATACACCATGGTCATGGATAGAATCATAACAAAAAAGCTCATACATCATAGCCATGATGAATAGAATTATCATAGCTAGGGAGAAAATCACTATAGTTAGAGAGAAAATCTCCATAACCAAGAAAGAAAGTATCATAAACAGAGAAAAACACAATAAATAACCATAATTTGAAGGAAAACTCAATTAAAAGAAACTAATTAACAGATAACAAGAAACAAAAGTAAAACTGCTTCCCTCATCCTCCGTGAGAGAGGATGAGGAAAGAAGATGATAAATTTTAGGTTTTTGAAAGAAGGGAGAGGAGGGGCTAGAAAATCAGAAGGGTTTGTTTCTAATTTTTTATACCATTTGAAATTCTCTTAGTAACTAGGGGTGAACAAAATATTCACGGTTCGGATCAAACCGCGAATCCGATCCTAAACCGATCCGGAAATTTGGATCGGATCGGATCGGTTTATGTAAACGGGTTTCGGATGGGTTACGGATTATTATCCAAAACCGCTCCTATGAAAAAGCAAGTCGAGAAAAGCAGCACCCGATGTGTACAAAAGTAGGACGGAATCCCAAATTCGTTAGCTATGTCGATCATGGAGGTGCAGAACATGTCGATGACGATTCCGGCGAGACTGGACAAGCTGGAACTGATGATTCCGGCGAGAATTTCCCTCAAATGAGCCTTGTGTCCATCGGCGAGAATTCACTTAAAAATTTGATCGTAGAGGTCAGTGATTAGCTTTGATGCTTCCATGGCGGATGTAGTTTTATTTCTTCCAGTATTTTGTTTTGTGGGTTTATATAATATGGGGGGGATTTATTTTATAATTTTCAATTGCCCAAGTCTATCTGCAATGGTAAGGAAGAAGGATACTGACTGCTTGGTTTTAGCATAGAAAACTGTATAAAAAGAATATTAAAAAAAACAGTAACAAAGGAAAATTTGGGAAAATCAATCCGAAAAAGAACCCGCAAATTAAAATTCGAAACCGATCCGAAACCGCAGTTTGAGATCGGATCGGGTCGGATTCGGATCGGTTTTTTAGTTTGAACAGCCCTATTAGTAACTAAATAGTAAAAATCAATACAAACGTTTTATAATCTAATAATTAATTCACTATCTGTGAAGCATCAGTAATTTTAAGTATATGATGTAGTAAATTATAAATTAATACAAATACGAAATACATTAAAAAATGATGTTACACAGTGAACATTCATAATTTATGAATTCCTCGCAGTGAATGATGTTACAATTAAATGAGAAAAAAATATTAATTGGATATATACTTAAAATTAAAACTTTTAAGTGACAATTATAGTATGTGATGTCACATCAATTACTAAACATTTTGGCTCTTTTAATTATTTTCCTACAACAAATAATGATATAAAATCACAATCCTTATTGAGTTACACTATAATAATAATAATAATTAAAATAAAAGGAGTAATAAGTTTCCCTTTTATTCATGGTTGTTTGGGCCGGACCAAACCGGCCGGTTGGACCGGTCCGGCTGCGAACCGGCAAGGCTGTCGGTTCAAAAATGAGAAAAACCGGACTATAAAGAAACCGGTCAAAAACTGGGTTTGACTGTGAACCGCCAAAACCAGGTTTTTCATTTATTTTGAATTAATGGTCGTTAATTAACAAAAAGAAAAGAGGAAAAATTAAAAAAATCTGTAATTCTCAACTGAAGAAAAAACCCTAAGAGATACATATATATATGTTATACGCCGACGCCGACGGTACGAGTGCTCTTTGTGTCTTCTCTCTCTCTTTTGCACTTCGTTCGCAGCCGCATCACCAAATTTGTGTCTGCATATTCCCAAACTCCACCACCCTTGACCTCCCCGGCAACTGAAACAGCAGCCCCGGACTCAACAGCACAAACAGCACCACCGCTATCACCACTGGCCCGCAATCTGCCATCTCTCAATCGCTTAGATCCGCTTTCAAATCAATATTCTAATTTGAAGAAGAAGAAGAAACTAGCTGGTGAGATTGATTGGGCAGAGCAAACGCATTTATAACAATGCAAAGCTAAGCTAATCTTGAATAGAGCACCGACCTTCTTACTTCTCTCGAGTGCTCTTGTATATTCTTGCTTGGGTGTGTGAGGAAAGAAAAGAATATATTAGGATGATAAATTTATGGAGTTTAAAACTATCGGGTTAATTGCAAAACACCACCTTCAAATTATAATTTGTTTAATATAACCTCTCAAACTATTCTTGCTAACTTAAATTAAATGAAAGTGCTATCTTAAACATATAAATCAAGTCAGAGAATATTTTGTTTGCTTATTTCTTGTTTCATGCTTCGATTTGGAGCACATTAAAACAAATTTTATTATTCGGGAGGTTAATTAGAAAATAGAAAGATTTATATGGGGTAGTATGTAAATGTACTAAAGTTGAGGGGTTATAAATTATAATCTTCACCAAATGTACCAATTTTATAAAATGATGTTATTCCAATTGATGGTCAAGATCATGATAATCCCATTGTTTGGCCAATATTGATGAACATGAAGAAGATGATGGCAATGGTGATGAAGATGATGACAATGGTGGTGGAGATGATGTTGTTAGGTAGCCACTCATTGGCTCTGAATATGATAGTGGTCTTCAATGGAACTAAACTTTTATAATGTGTGTGTTTTGTTTTTCATTTGATAGATGATTAGTTTTGATTATTTTGATGTGTGTGAGACTGTAAATTGTGTAACTGTGTAAGAAATGTTTTTAGATCTTACATTGCCAGATTGTGATTTTGATTTTGGATTTTGGATTGCCGTATTTATTGACTTGTTAGCTATTGCACTTGTATTTAAATAGTTAGCCTATTTGTCATGTCACTTTAGTGGTTCTTTTAGTTAACTTAATTAACTGTGATACAGAAAAATTAGTTTTTGTATAGAAAATATTTTTCAAGTCTTAGATTATTCAAATTTTGAAGAATATATGAATTATAAAAATATTTATTATTTTAAATGTATTTATTACGTCATAATGACGTAATCTAGGTGAACCCCCGGCTCAACCCGTCGACCCCCGGGTTCGTGTGACCCCTATACCTCGCCGGTTCATTGTCCGGTCCGGCCCAGACAACCATGCTTTTATTCACAACACATGTAAGGAACAAGGCATAGTACAATAAGGGAGCGGGTTTAATTCTTACTTTTGTTAGGATTAATTTTTCGCATAAGAACTTCATGTAAATAGGATTTGAGAATCAATTACTAAAACACATGAGAGAGTTGGCTTAGTTATATATATAGCCATTCAAATTGAACATACCTACCTTTTCATAACCAATCCATTTGTTCTAAGTCCCGATGTTTGTAAATTATACATATATATATATATATATATTCACATAAAAAGAGTAAATTAATTTTTGCCGACCAATAGGATAATTAATGAGTAAATGATTATAATATCTTACTGATAATTTCATAATTTGGAATTCACAATATAAATAGATGCTTCATCCATCCCTCCCTCCATCCATCACTCACAAAATTAAAGCCACCACACACAGAGTGATCAATTTTTTTTATCTGCACAAAAAAAAAATAAATAAATAAAATAAAAGAGAGAGAGAGAGAGAGAGAGAGAAAGGGGAATGAGTTTCCACGTCATCAACTTCATTAGGGTTATCTTTCTGGTTCTATTGATGATCACCATCAACCCAGGTAACAAATTTATATACAGTATTTTTTTAATTTTTTTACTCTCCAATTTATTGACGATTTTATTTGTGAAATTACAATATTTAATTAACTAGCCAAGAGCTTGGCTTACAAAAACTATTATAAAACTAACTCCAAAAAATGAACATGATGGATGCTATGGCAGAAAAGGCAGCGGTGCATGGAAGCATTTCCGTGTAGGTTTCTGTTGGAACATTTTAATAAAATGCATTTTACTGATCAAATTGTAGCTTTAACTTTTGTGTTAAAAATAAAGTTACAAGTTTGATAAGTTACAAAAAATAATATGAGCAATGATTTTCAGCATTTGTGAGAACGCTTGATTTTTGGTGACTGAAACGTTAGGAATGCAATAGAATTGATTCAAACATTAAATCAAATTATTTGGCTAAAAAGTTGCTACCGTTTTATTTAATGATTTTATGATTAATTTGTGTGTAAATGTTAAACGGTTTTCAGCATTATATTTATTATATTAATGTTTTAGAAAATGCATTGTTTTCCAATTTCATTTAATCAATGAATCATCCGTTTTCTTTCATTCATTTAGCATTTATATGCATAATGAATTATGGTACAAACGGTTAAGGTGCAGCACTCTTTTAGCCTTCCATTCACAATCATTTATGTTTGATTTGTCACTCATTTTCTACTGCTATATATATATATATATGCTCGTTGGGTATGTGCATAAGAGGCAGAATTGTTATAAATCTTTCTGTGTTTCATTCAAATCCCTCAAACAAAATATAGATTTGGCAAGAAAGAGAAAGGTGTTAGAAGAATTGGTTAAGTTTCCTAATAATTGTGCAGATTGTTAGGAAAATGTAGTGTGTTGGGCCGTTGTATCCCGGGAGTGACAAGTTTCGACAATTTTGTTGCACCAAAGATAATTCTTTGCAGAAGGGCTTGAATCACCTAAAGATAGCGATCACGCACCTTAGCCCTTCTATATTTGCTTTACTAACGAATTATCTCGTTTTATTTTCTTTGTTGTTTTTATGGTTTTACAGGTCACTTGTGCGAGTTGGAACAACAGTTTCAAATGGGACATTGTGGTGCTTCTGGTGACCCAGATTGCCGTACCCAATGCAAGAGCAGTACCGGTAGTAATAAAGATATTTACGATACGTTTTCCAGCCACGACATCTATTGCCTTTGCGGCGTCGAATGTTGAGACTTTAGATTTCAGACTTCAAATTGTTTGGACGGCGACGCAATTGCTTACTAAAACGAGTGTTTTCACTCACTACTACAAAAAGGGACTTTAATGGCGGTTATTTAGCACATTTAACGGCGGTTTTCGTCCATTTTGAACCGCCATCTATTCGGCAGCCGTAGAAAGTTTACGGACTTTCTACGGCGGTTCGGTTGTGAACTGCCGTAGAAAGTCTAACTTTCTACGTCTGTTCGGTTAAGAACCGCCGTAAGCTTTCTACGGCGGTTTTGAAGATAACTGCCGTAGAAAGTACCAAATTTTTTTTAAAAAAATTTAATATTCATTTTTTTATCTCTAAATTCAAAAATATATATCAAAAACAGCAAGAACATCTGTAGAAAGTTTTTGATATATATATATTTCAACTTTATTCAAAAAATATATATCAAAAACTTCCATGCTAATAAACCGAACAACCACCAAACTTCACAAAATTTTTGCGTGCATCCATCAAATTCTAATTAATTTAATCATTAACATCAATAACAATACAATAACCACCGATTTAATACTAATCAAACCCGAATTTAATCATTCATCATCTCACCAAACTCGAATTTAACACTAATAATAAACCCTAGGCCAATCACAATAATCAAGTAACAATAAAATTTGTAAAGCTTAAATAAAGTTGAAACTATTTGACATTACCTTTTTTATAATTTGAAGCCCACAATAATGACCGATTGTGGTGAAATTATGATGGGGGATTAACTCCAAGTGGTGGGTGATGGCTGATTAAGAAACCATCTCCGGAGTTGGGTGACGGCGGATCTTGTTATCAACGCCGCCGGAACAAACGGCTTCGGGGGAAGACAAGAGAAAAAACCGACGAAGAGAGGATGGGCGCCGGCAACGAGAGAACGCTTCAGTTTGCTGGAGATGGAAACATGGGGAAGCCGCGGCTGGCTGGAGATGAAAACAAAGGGAAACCCTTAAAATTCAAAAAAAAAGTTACTTTCTAAAAACCGCCGTAGAAATGGACTTTCTACGGCGGTTGTAATTAAAACCGCCATAGAAAGTTACTTTCTATGGCGGTCAAGAAACCGCCATAGAAAGTAACTTTCTACGGCGGTTTTAATAACAACCACCGTAGAAAGCCCGTTATTTGAATTCCCGCCCGTTTCTCTATTTCTATTAATTTTTAGTTTTTCTTTTTTTTTGTAAATTAACTCCCAAATTTTTTTAAATTTAATAATAAATATGTAATTTTCTATTTATCAATTTTTATAGTAAAATTCATCATAAAAAACCGCCGTAGAAAGTCCCTTTCTACGGCAGTTTTATATAGAACCGCCGTAGGACTTTCTTTCTACGGCGGTTTTAGGAAACCGCCATAGAAGGAACTTTCTACGGCGGTTTTAAGGAACTTAGAAAACCGCCGTAGAAAGTCCGTACTTTCTTTTTAATGGCGATTTTGGTATTTCCGCCGTTAAAGCACCGTCGTAGAAAGTCATTTTTGTAGTAGTGACTTTTCATTATAAAGAATGTTTGAATTAATATTAGATGCGTGTATGTTTGTTTAAATTAATATTCGTGTTGTCATCTTATTATCTTAAAAATCGTGCTATATATATGTACCAGAAATTTACAATGAAATACAATATTTGTCTCTATTAGTATTGATATTTTGTTTTTCTAAAAATAATTGATGAGAAAATTTAATACCAATCACTTTAATTGGGTGCTAACTACAACTTATGTTGAACATCTAAGTACAATTCGCATTGGAATACTATATATACTAGACATCTCCTACTACGCTTGGAACATTATTTTGGGACAGTACTGTTATTTTGGAAGCATCCCTATATTACGTTGGGGACAAAAATCAACAAACATCACTTGGTGTGAACTTGCACACCACATTGAATATGGAAAACTTACACATCACACCCCAACACACTACCGTTAGATAGTAGCCCTTAAAGTACTGATCTCTAACCATTTTTGTTATGATCTTTGCATAATTAACAATTCACAAAACTAACGACAGATGCGATCAAATTAACGTATAGTGATTAAAATCTTATTTTCTTACCAATGGAATTTTGGTACATAATTTTTATATACACAGCAGATTTAGTTCATAATTTTGTAAGACTCGATGACTCGTATATATTACTCTCTCTGTCCCACTCAAAGAGTCCACTTTGTATTACTAAAAACAGTGGACGGATCACATTTGTATTACTCCCTCTGTCCCGTATACGGATCTAAACTCATTGATACAGATCTAAATAGTATAACGAAAAAACGTGATTGTTGTTAACAAATCATGTATACGTATTAATAGGAGAGTGGAAAATTCTCATTAAAGTAGATTAAGAAAGTATTTCCTCCATTTTCTCAATATTGGGAGTTGGGGAAATAAGAAAATGAAAAGATGAAGAAACTACTATTCAAGAGATGCAATGTAACAAAAATTATATTTTTTAAATTAGGTTTTAAGAAAAAAGTAATTTTCAAATAGTATCTTTTTCAAGATAATTTGATCACTTTCATAATTTTTTTTAGATTTGATTCCATTTTCTTTTTTCCCAATCAATTTTTTTTATCTAAGAAATTATTCAAATTTCCATCAATTGAGTTTAAATTTCATTTGTGTATATATATACATATATATATTTATATATTTACTTATATACACATTTAATTGGCAATAATTACTTATATACTATCTGCCACACCAGGTAATTTTTCTTGGCTTCTCAATTCTGTCTGTTATAATCACATGTCCTCTGACCCATCATTCTTTAGTTCTAAGAGTCCCTTATCTAATCCCACTCATATCTCCACTGCGAATGGATCATCATTAACTCCAAGGCATATGGGTACTATTTCCACTTCTACGTTTTCAGTCCCAGACTCCTTTCTTGTTCCAAATTTGTCTTTCAATTGGCTATCTGTTGGTCAACTCTGTGAACTTGATTTAGACTTACACTTCTCTAAACATGGATGTGTTATCACTGATCCCCAAACTGGCAAGTAAATTGGGACCGGCCTTAAAATTGGTCGTCTTTTCGAACTCACATCTTTAACATTACCGAACACAATTAATGTTGTTGTTAACCAGAATCCTTCCTGTACAACTCTGGCATTCTCGTTTAGGGCATGCATCGTTGTATCATGTTCGTCAGTTAATGTCGAATGGGTCTTTGGGGTCTATTAAAGACAAGTCATTTGATTGCCTCTCTTGTCAACTTGGGAAACAGCGTGCCTTGCCATTTTCATTAAATGAGTCTATCAGTTCCCATCCTTTTGATCTTATCCACTATGATATTTAGGGCCCTGCCCCTACCCCCACTAGCGAACCAAACTTGAACCTCGCTCTCACCTCTGTTGTTTCCTTGGGTACGGCATCCAACATAAGGGTTATTGGTGTTATGATCTTATTTCTAAGCGTCTTCGTCTGACATGACATTTTGGGAACATAAGCCTTTTTTAACCCTCTCTTCTTTTCATCTATCGCCTACCCCAACTTCAAACTTCTTTATTTCTGCCCAGATCATTAATACTTCTCCCAAATTCGACCAACACTCCATTGGCCCTAATTCTTCCTCGGGCTCCTTAGATAACCCTATTACAATCTCTTATGATCCTATTGCCCAATCTAGCATTTCCACTTCTGAGTCTGCTCCCGATCCTCACCCTACATCCGTAGATCCTCTAGAGTTAGTAATCCTCCTTCGTATTTGAAAGATTATCAATGTTCCCCTGCTCTTGCTACTCTTCATGAACCTCAGTCATTTTCTGAGCCTCACTCTAGTTATGTGTTGCAGTAAGCAATGATGAGGAATTACAAGCCCTTTTTAAAAATAAGACATGGTATTTGGTTGATTTACTGCATGGAAAATCCTGGTTGGATGCAAATGGGTGTACAAAATCAAAACTCATTCTGATGGCTCTGTAGAGCGCTATAAGGCACGCTTGGTTGCTAGAGGTTTCACTCAAAAATACGGGATTGATTATGAAGAAACTTTTGCTCTTTTTGCCAGAGTCACGTCTGTTCGAGCTCTTCTTGCTGTGGCTTCCTCGCGTTGTTGGGATTTATCTCAAATGGACATCAAAAATGCGTTTCTAAATGGGGATCTTTCTGAGGAAGTCTACATGCAGCCACTACCGGGATTTCTCTTTGCATCTTCCAAGGTTTACCGTCTTCGAAAAGCTCTTTATGGGTTGAAGCAGGCTCCTAAAGCATGGTATTCCAAGTTCAGTTCTACTCTCTGTCAACTTGGCTTTTGGATTAGTGCTTATGACTTTGCTCTCTTCAGCAAGACTTCATCTTCTGGCACTATCCTTCTTCTGTTATATGTGGATGATATAGTCATTATTGGTGATGATGTTTTGGGTATACGACATTTGAAGGAATTTCTTCATACACAATTTGAGATGAAAGACTTGGGCTCACTTTCCTATTTTTTTGGTCTCGAAATCTGCAGATCTGCCTCCAGATACCATCTCACTCAGACAAAATATGCTTCTGATCTCTTGTCGCCAGCAAGTCTTATGGATTCTAAGGTTGCTTCGACTCCTAATGAAGTTAACCTCCAACTTCTCCCTGGTGATAGAGAACCTCTTACTGATCCCACTCGATATCGTCAATCGGTTGGTAGCTTGATTTACTTGACAGTTACTCGACCTGATACTGCACATGTTGTTCATTTGGTTAGCCAGTTCATGTCTGCACCACGCTCGGTTCACTTTGTTGTTGTCCTCTGCATCCTGCGTTATGTTAAGGGAACCATTTCACATGGACTTCATTTCCCATTTAACTCTTCCCTAGAGTTACGAGCCTTTTCAGATGCAGATTGGGCTGGCGACTTGACGGATCGTCACTCCACGACAGGTTTTTGTTTTTTCCTTGGAGACTCCCTTATTTCGTGGCTAAGCAAGAAACAATCTGATGGCTCTCGTTCCAGTTCAGAGTCCGAATATCGGGCGTTAGCTGACACTACTGAAGAACTTTTATGGCTAAAATGACTTCTCTCAGATATGGGTGTCTCAACCACCCTTAGTACACCTCTATGCTGCGATAGCCGGAGTGCAGTACAGATTGCTTACAAGATGTGTTTCATGAACGCACCAAACATATCAAGATTGACTGTCATCTTGTCCGTCATCATTTCTTACAGAGGTTATTGAATCTTGTCTTTGTTTCATCGGAAGATCAAATTGCTGACCTATTTACAAAGGCTCGTTCTCCAAGGCTGTTTCCAAACTCAAGCTGTGTCCAGTTTCACCACCTTGAGTTTGAGAGGGGCTATTAAGATATGTATAATCTGTAATTATAGTATACTTATCTTATCGTATATTTTCCTAGTTTAGGTTGTACTTATCTTGTTTTGTAGTCCTTATATAAAGGCTACACTCGTATGTATTGAATATACAATTAAAGAATAATACAACTACGTATTATTTCTATCACGCAATTCAGTACTTCTGTAGTGTAGACCGCCCGTTTATGCTAACAGAGGCTTGTTTTTACTTATTTTGCAACTCACTCTTTCTTTCCCCAAACTTCCCAAAACATTTACATTTCTTATCATTGGAAAAATGGGGGTTGTTAAATGCAGTCCCACATTTTACTAAATGCAGTCCCAATTTATTATTAAAAAATTAACAAGACCAAACTGCCCCTCTGCAGCCAAACAACCCCAACTTTTTTTTTCTTTTCTAGTTCTCCCCCTCTCCCCCCTCCCCCCACCCCCCTACCCCAACAACCCCACCCCCAACAGTATTTTAAGGATTTTTTTCTTAATTTTCTTATTAGATAAAAATATTTTTAAAAATTTAGGTATTTATGAATTTTTTATTTGGAACAATAATAATTAATTATTATTCATATTAAATACATTTTCTTATTAGATAAAAATATTTACATAAACCCTTTTGGCTTGGGGTGTTTTTTTTCTTCCCTTTATTATTTTTTTCCCAGTTTTTTAAATTATAAATGCATTTTAAACCATAAATAAAAAAATATTCATAAACGTCAAATTTTAAAAAAATAGTAATTTATAATTAAACCATTAAAAAAAAAAAAGAGAAAAAAATGCCCCAGGCCACCGCGGCCTGGGGTATGGACCCAGACCGCGGTGGCCTGGGGTGTTCTTTTTCTATTTTTTTAATGTTTTTTCAGTTTTTTTAAATTATAAATGTATTTTAATTTTAAAAATTTTAGATATTTATGAATATTTTTATTTGGAACAATAATAATTTATTATTATTCGTATTAAATACAACTAGTATGTAAAAATACTCACTTATCATAAAATACTTATTTTCTACTACATAAACCCTAAACTCTAATAATAAACCCTAAACAAAAAATATTCATAAATGTCTAAATTATTTTTAAAAAACAGTAATTTAAAATGTATTTATAATAAAATTTTGAAAAAACAAAAGGGGAAAAAAAACCCAGGCCGCAGTTGCCTAAGCTGTTTTTTTGCTTCTTTTAAGGGCCTGTTCTTTTTTATCGTTTTAAAAACAAGTTTTGAAAAATAGTTTTATAATGTAAAAAGTGTATTAAAAATGTAAAAAGTAGATGCTAAATAGTAAAAATTTGTATTGAAAATGATAAAATATAATTAAAATATATTAAATTTACTGTTAAAACTAAAACCGTTTTTAAAACAGAACAAAAAGAACAAACACTAAATGGCTGGTGCATCATGGAAAGGAGAAGTTAAAAAAAAAAAAAAAAAAAGAGTAAAAAAGGTGCAGTAAAGTTGAGGAGCATTTTAGTCATTTTCTTTTTTTATTATTAAATTGGCACTGCATGCAATAAATTTTATTGGTACTACAAATAACAACTACTGCATTTAACAAAAAACAGGCTACACATTGTCAGTAGAGCCAGCAGTTTCCTGTTCCAATGGAGACATGTGAATTACTTTAAGAGTTTCAATCTCGAGAATAATAATTTTTAATTCAAATATATACTCGATAAATGTATACACAAAACAAGGATTTCAACTTCACACCTTAACATTACATTGAAGAAAATAAAAACCTTAACATTACACTGAGATCTTCTTTCTGCTCCGTTCTTGTCTTTCTCATATACTTTGTTACAATGCGAAAGTTGGTCTCATCTCTTATTGTGAGAAATTAGATAGGATTGGAGCAGACAGAAAATCTAATCTCGGCATCTTAACGACTAAATTAATTCCCGACAACAGGGATCACCGATTCGTTGGCCTGTCTATATAACCAACCAGGGAAAGGCCAAGTTGGGAGAGCTTTCGCTCGGAGTCAAACTAAGGAGTACTAGTCTTACATTTTTCGTTTTGGATTTGATCGCTGGAGAGATGGCAATGACGCGTGCAGCTGCCACTGCAATTCGTGCTTTCACTGCTTCCGGGATTTCGAATTTTTCCGCTGCCACCAGACACTTCCATGTAAGCCCCTGTTCTTTTCGTTTTTCTTCTTTCAGATTATCAAATTTCGGCGTTGCAAATCCCTCCCATTAACCACCACCCCGGCCCGAATCATTTTATGACCCCTTTACAGGTGAAGCTTAGCAAGACTGAGGTTGTGGCCGCAGTGCCTCCTATGCAGGAGCATTTGTTGCCACTCTCCAACCTTGATTTGCTCTTTCCTCCGCTCGATGCCGGAGTCTTCCTTTGCTACGAGAAGCCGATGCTGCCATCGTCGGCCGGTCAAACCCACACATTCAGTTCCTTTGTTAAGGGTCTTAAGATGGCATTAGGCCAAACATTAGCTGCATACTATCCATTCGCTGGGGAGATGGTTACAAATGCTGCCGGAGAGCCCGAGATTCTCTGCAACAACCGGGGGGTGGATTTCGTGGAAGCATATGCCCATGTCGAACTCCGGGAACTCAATTTGTACAACCCCGATGAGAGCATTCAAGGTAAACTTGTGCCCGCCAAGAAACACGGCGTGCTGGCCGTTCAGGTTAGTGATTTTCTGTTCCTTTTTAATGTCTATTTGTTTATCATATATATTTTTACAAATATAATAATATGTAGTTTAGAATGAACTGTTACTTATAAAGTAAAGATATAAATGATAAATAAAATATCAAATTATTTATTTTAAATGGTCTACTTTACCATCAATAATAAATTGTACATAATACAAATAGAATGATTCATACTTTTTTAGGATAAATTATTGAGTGCATCCTTACACCTAGTAGGATAGCGTAGCCAGATACATTTGGGGAATAAATTCTATTTTTGTAGAGAGTGATAAATATGTAACTAATAATAAAAACAAATTTTAATTTCTATTTTAATATCGAACTAACCAAAAAATAATACTCCCTCCGTCCCACTCAAAGAATTCACTTTCAAAAAAAAATCTTATCCTATTTAAAGAGTTCATTTTGAATTTATTTATATTACATACCCTTACTAATATTACAATGTGTGGTTCATAATCAACCCTTATTTTTAAAGTAAGGATATAAATAAAAATATGGTGGTAAATTACTTATTTTAAGTGTTGTACTTCACAATCCATAATAAATTGTACATATTTTAAAGTGAACTCTTTGAGTGGGACGGAGGGAGTAATGTTTATGGCATAAAAGAAGTTGCAAAAGTATCATTAATTTCATGGTGAGTAGTGGTAATTTAGGAGATAAAACATCTATTTTAAAAACACAAGTGGTTAAGTTATTAAGCCTAAATATTAGTATATGATTATGGTATTGAGTAATTGAATTTTGGCTATGCAATGAAGGTACTCAAAACCAAATATGAGGACGGAATGATTCTTCAGTGAACAACTTTTTTTTCCTATGATTGTTCGCTAACTATGTGATAGCATCCATAGGAAATGCGGGGTATTCTTTATAATGTTTTGAAAATATATTTTTGAAAAATAGTTTTATAATGTAAAAAGTGTATTGTAAATGTAAAAAGATATAGTTAAATAGTAAAAATTTGATAAAAAATAACTATTATATATTAAATTTACCAAAACCAAAACAATAGGTCCGGAAACAAAATATTTATAAAGATGTACAAACAGTTTTTTAAGTGCAAAAACTAACAAGTGTGATATATGAACAGGTAACTCAACTCACCTGCGGAGGAGTAGTGGTGGGATGCACATTCGACCACCGCGTCGCCGACGGCTACTCAGCCAACATGTTTCTTGTTTCATGGGCGGAAACAGCCCAATCCAAGCCACTTTCCATACTTCCCTCATTCCGGCGATCTTCCCTCTGCGCTCGCCGCCCTGGAAAGTGTGATCGTTCAGTTGAGGACTTGTACGTTTTACTTTCTAAATTGCCACCACCTGAAAAAAAATCAAACGGTAGCATTATTCCACCGCTACCGGTAAACCGCATATACACTATAAAGGCTGAACAAATCCGCCTCCTCCAGTTTTTAGCCAACTATGAAAACAATTCCCTGGAATCTAGAAGGAGCAAGTTTGAAGCCTTCAGTGCCTTCCTATGGAAACTAATCGCCACCGCGACTAACGCGGGCGACAATTATTGCCGGTTGGGCATCACGGTCGATGGAAGGAGTAGAATAACCGACGGAGATGATGAAAATGGAGGGAAATTAGCCATGGCTAACTATTTTGGAAATGTCTTGTCGCTCCCATTTGGGGAGAAGAAAAATAAGGAGCTTGAAGAAATGGCGTTGAGTTCCATAGCCAATGAGATCCACAATTTTCTTGATGGGGCGGTGACGAAGGAACATTTTCTGGGCCTGATTGATTTCGTGGAGGCCCATCGTCCGGAACCGGTGTTGGCAAAGATGTATGCGTCCAAAGTGAGCCGGGAAGAGCCGGCTATGGTAGTGTCGTCGGGTTTGAGGTTTCCGATCAGGGAAATAGACTTTGGGTGGGGAATGCCGGTATTCGGATCATACCATATTCAAAAGGGCGCACAATCGAGTTTTGTAACGCCGATGCCAAGTCCATCTGGAAATGGAGATTGGGTCGTTTTCATGCAACTTTCTGAAGAACAGATTGATATGATTGAAAATAGTGCTCCTCAGATTCTTAAACCTTTTTATTGGGAGGATTAAGTAAATCAATCCTGTGCTCTTAGAGCATCTCCAACCATGGATGTCATTTTTAGCATCAAATGCCAAAAATTTGGCATTTAAAATGGCATCAACCATGGTGAGAGATCAATGGTTGATGCTATTTTTAATGCCATTTTATAAATATTATTATTCTAATGCTTTTGTTAACTTTTATGCATTTAAATAAATGTCTTTAAATATTTATTGTTAATACTACCATTTTAAGAATAAAATATCTTTTCTCCTCCATTAATGAATGTGTGAAGTTTTTGTATTTTTATTACAATATTATTCAATTTAAATTATTGTATTTTTACTAAAAATTAATTTTTAATATTTTTAGTCCATTAATAATTCTAGTTTATTAACATTTATAATTTCAAAAAAAAATGTCATTTAATTTGAAAAATAAAAATTTAAAAAAAATTGAACTATTCACAGTATTTAATTATCATAAATTAATTAATATATTTAAGTAATTATAGAAACTAATAAAGATAAAAAAAACTCATCTTTTAAAGTAAAAAAGAAAAAAGAAAAAAAAGGAATAAAATAATAATATGCCAAAAATGGCTCCAGCTTTTGCTGGAGCCATTTCTGGCGTGAAGCTGCTATCCGCTGCTATTATAGCAGCGGAAAATAGCAACGGTTGGGGAATGGCTAAATGCCATTCCCCATCTTCAAGACACAACCGTTGCTATAATAGCAACGGTTGGAGTTGGTCTTATTTCATGAAAACAAATAAAAAATGAAATTGTTATACGCAGTAACCGTTTTACTATTCGCAGTAACATTTCCTTATGAAAAGACTAAAATGCTCATGGCCCAAAAAAAAATAACAATTTCAAAAATACTGTTCACCCGTGGGTGAACAGTACTATTCACCCACTGGTGAACGGTATTCCGGCAGAAAAAAAAATACCAAATTCCTCTGCTTCAGTCTATAAACAGACTGAAGCAAAGGAAATGAAACACAATTGAGGCTAAGGAATCACAAAATTAGCTAAATCGGATAAAACGGTTACTGCGAATACGATCGACTAAAGTTAGTGCCTCAAATTAATATCTGTTTCGGTACTGTTTTATTTGTGAGATTATTTGTTTGTTTGATTAATTTAGTTCTAATATGTCCGGATTTATTAGTATTTTCCCCTAAATTATTATTTTTTTCTCCTGATCTTCGCAGATCCGGCCGGTTGTCGCCAGACTGGAATGAAATACCGGCGACCGGCGGTATTTTCCTGCAGGAATACCGCCGGCCGCCGGCGGTATTCCTTAAGAAAATACCGCCGGTTGCAGGCGGTATTTCATTTTCCGGCGGGCGGCGGGATTTTTCCGGATGTTTTATGCCCGAACGGGGCGACTTTTGCGCCAATAATTTAAAATTTCTGTAACTGTAAATGTGTTCTCGTTATTTATATGTTAGCAATTAATTTCGTATTGATAAATTCGCATTTATATTATTGCAGATGGCAGAAGCATTAAAGAAATTGAAATTGAAATTAACCAAAAGCAAAAGCAAAAAGGATGACAATTTGCAATTGGGTGATAGAAGCACTGAGGCGACACAGTCCTCCTCTGAGGTAGTAAGTGGCCGAATACATCCCACTGTATCCGAGCGGCAGAGAAAGGTGGCAGGAAGAGCGCATGGCTCTTCTCGCTTATCAAATGCGACGAGGGAAAGTAACATTGATTACCGCGAAATCCCATTTGCCCCGCCATACATTGGAAATGCGGAGGAGGAGAAAGCTAGGGAAAATGCAGAAAGATTTGAGATGGACATGTCTCAGTTGCAGGGGTACATGGGAGGGAACTCGGGGCGGTTGAAGGATGAAAATGAAGGGGAAAATGCATCCAACCGACGGAGGAGCGAAAAAGGCAAAGAAGTAATAGGCTCCTCACGTAGGTCAGTGTCAGGGGCTGGGTCCGGTTCTGGCTCCAGAGAGGATGCCGGGTGGAAGGCTTACTGGCCCCTAGATAGTCCGATTGACGGTGGACCTTCAGATCCGGAGTGTTACAGAGTTTTAAAGGTCACGTTGCCTACTACGTATGACATTAACAGGTATCGTTTTTATGCTTTATTACATATTTCTTGATATGATTTTTATTTTTTTTTATTTATGATTAATAAGTTGGTTTTTAAAATGTGTTATTTTATTCATTCCATTACGTAGGAACGTGGTGCCTTGTTGTGCCATAATGGCTATAACAATCTGCAAATGTGGGATTTAGCCGAAGGGAAAATAAAAAGTCTTGTTGACCAGTCCGGGTTGGCACATTTGGGTTGGTCTATGCATCCAGAGCTAGACTCTGCACTCCTAAGTGCCTTTGTTGAGAGATGGCAGCCGAAAACTAATTCTTTCCACATGCCATTCGGAGAGTATCACTCTCCACGACGTTGCGTACATATTGCGGGTTCCGATTAGGGGATCGCCAATTGGGTGGAAAATTAAGCCCGCAGAGATGAAGGAACTGCTGTTAGAGATGTTGGGGATTCAGGAAGACTAGCTCAGAGATCGAGATTTTGCCATTGTCAAAATGTCCCTTCTCTGCGAGCAATGTCTCAGTGGACAGGTGGATGCCGCCAATTTTGCCGCAGGTTATTTGCTGTAGTTAGTTGGAAATACCCTGTTCGTGGATAAGAAAAAAACTCACGTCCTTGGGCACTTCCTGCCTTACCTCCAAGATGTAGAAAGCCTAGGCGGACTTGCGTGGGGTGCATCATGTTTGGCGAACCTTTATCGCAACCTTGGTCGGGCCTCTAGAGCGGACGGTACCCAGTTAGACGGGTGTCTGACTTTATTGCAGGTTTGTAAGAATCGTTTATAAATTATTTCAGTCCTTATACCTGGGGAATAAAATGACTAATTTATTTTTCATTTTTTTAATAGAGCTGGATATACGAATACTTTCCCGCGTTTAGTCCGGCAAAGTTGAGATCCTGGGATGTCGAGTGGCCAGCATCAGCTAAGTGGCACATCGGAACCGGTAGGAAGCGCGAGCCTAACTGGGATTTGTTGAAATATAGACATGCCCTGGATGGAATGAAATCCGAAGAGATAATATTTCTATGTCATTTAAATTTTCTAATGTTTATTATTGTAATAGCCGACCTAGTCGATTATCCACTTACTATGTTTCACATGCACTAGGTCAATTGACTTCCTTTTGGGCCAAATCCAGCAGCAATACACGCAATAACCTTGTACAGGGGTCTTATTCATTGCCCTGGGGTCGCAGAGCCATACATGCCTAATCGGTTCCTGCGGCAATTTGGATTCATTCAATCGATCCCTCACACAGTTTTACAGCCAAAGAGCTGTTACAGAGGCCCTGAAATAAATAGGTACTCCTGCGTGTTTGATACGAATATTAAGATCCCGCAAATGTACCCCAAGAATAAGGTGTTAAGGGGGATGGAGAGGGCTCATTGGGCCGATCAGTCGTGCCCTGAGTACCTCGACTACTTTCATCCGCGGACGCACGTTTGTGTTAGTCCGGAAGACATGGAAGTGGATGAGCCATTGGACCCGAAACAGCTATCTGCGATTGCGGTAAGAACTACAAATTTATGTTTTTTTTTCTGTTAATTAATTATATAATTGCGTCAATCTTTTTAACTATATTTCAATATTTCTTCCAAACGCAGCGCTTGCAATATATAGCAAGTAAAATGTATTATGCTCATCCCCGAAACCGGAATACCGTCCCAAGTGATGTGAGGGAGAGTGCTATAGAGGAGGTGGCTCGCCATTTGGAGGATTTGATGCCGGCACTGTAGTACATTTAGCAGAGTCTCATGTGTTGTAATCACTGTTTTTAATCTCTTTTTTAATGCATTGTATAGGGTAATATCGCAATCGGGATGATGTATAGATTTTTTTTTAAAATTCAGTACTAATAAAATTTATTACACCAAAATTCTGAAGATGATGATCTTATCTTGCGAACGTAAAAACAAAAATAAATTGCTGTTAACGTTAAGTTGTTGATATGAAAAATATCGTATACTAACACTCAGCAGTCGATTTATTCCGAAATTCACCCAATTTTTCATCCAAATGAGATTTTTAAAGTTGCATTTGTTCTGAAGCCCGGCTACTCCACGTCGGATAGGTTGGGGGTACTAAGACCTCCTGTCGTTAACAAAGCAATGAAATAATTTTGTCTTATTAACCCCATATTGATGAAACTGCTCGGATCATTAGAGACGACTGCCCCCCGCCACAGGAGCAGAAGGAAAGTATTACTTTGTTGGGCATATAATGTAACCATCCTCTGGTACTTCGTTGCGACAAGTATTCCCAGAATATGAGAATCAAACCAGAAATCATCTTCCACCGGAACTACATAACAATCTAGCAGCCTGAATGCTAAATCGTAATCGACTGCCCCAAGAACGAAGCGCCAAAAAGTAGCTTCATCCCTGAGTTCTTGGTGTAGGTCTCTACGCACTTTGTGCCAGTGCGCCTGATCTACATCGTGTACGAAATAGGCAATCACCCTAAAATCACAATGTCCATCGAGCACTACATTAACGTGCCCTGTAATGTATTCGAACACGAACTGCTTTAGAAATACGGGAAGGTCGTAAGGCCACTCAGAAGCGTGAGGCCTCACAACCCTTCGTCTTCTCTGCCCGCCTGTGGATCGCCGACCTGCGAGTGTAAAGCATATTAAATTGAGTATGTGTATATGTATTTAACAACAATGACATGTTAAAATTAAATACATATATTCGTACCTTGTTGTAGCGCATTCCTTTCGGCATGCTCGTACCTTGATAGATCTCGTTGGGTTGAATTGTGTCTGTGACGTCCCCTGTGTGGCCTACTAACCGGCTCCGCTAAATAAACAGTTTCCGGATAAAGCGTCGAATACACAACACCCATGACCCTGTATATCTCAGCGTTCGGATGCGATATGACATCCACAAACATTTCATGCAGTCGCCCTTTAGCGGTTTGCCTCTCCTCCTGAGTTTCTGGAATATCAGTATTTTCCAAATGCAGCGTCTTTCAGAATGCATCAACGTCGATAGGATAAATTGGATGGTACGCGCACACCAACTATTGCATCTCACATGCACATGGCAGACCGCAACTTGTTCGGAGTTCGCAACCACAAAGCGCACCATCGTCCCCGATAAGGCCAACTCTTTTTGTATATTCGTCCTTCACCATTGTAATACCAGCGAACGATATTCTACCGTTCAGCCTACTACACAGTAGGTAGTGGCTCTTCCGGTATGTTTTGCTGTGCGAAACTTCCATTTTAGTCCGAATTTCATCGAGGTGCAACCCTATCATAATATGAATGTCGTGAAAAATACTTGGGAACGTCTTTCTATCCGTACCAATAGCCTTCTTCACCTGTGCATGTGCACTCTCAACCCTGAAAGACAATTGACATTGAAATTCTTCAAAGAACATAAATCCTTATATAAAACATCGCGTAATTATACAATGTACAGATCATAAATGAAATCAATAAATAACTTACATGTTCGTTGTGCGTCCTCCGTAATGCTTTATACTTTTCGTCCAACAAGACACAAACTTCTCCTTGTGGGGATCCAACTATGTCTTCTTCAAGTACGGAATAACATTTATGAATCTCGATTTATTCTCATATTTAGTATCAATATAATCCACAGCTTCCGTAAACTGTTCATATGTCAAGGCTTTCACCACTTGCCCCCAACGATATAGAAAGACATCCGTTGTAGTTTTGTCGTTCCCAGCCGACACTACATGTTTCTTGACATCCATTTCAATGTGTCTCCTACAAAGTAGATGGGTAGCATGTGGGAATACTAGTTCCACAGTATTCAGTAATGCGGTCCCTCGGTCAATCATGACCATGTGGGGGAATTTGTTTCGCTCGAATAAAGTGCTCAATTGCGCCAATCCCCAGTAATAACTCGTAGTAGTCTCATCCCTCAGGAAAATGAACGCGATATGAACATACTGAGCTGTAGGTACATGAGCTACAATTTGTAGCAGAGGTATGTCATACCTGTTTGTCTTATACGTCGTATCCATAAACAAAATGTACGGAAACAGAACAAGTAGACGACACGCCTTCTTGTGCGCAAAGAAGATGTGGCCCACTACATTCTTCCGTCATCGCCTGAGTACGCATAGAAGTATTCGTGATAATGCAGAAGTTTAAAGAAATACTGCATGTTAGTCATACCTCCCCTCGCATCCCTTTTACTTTTTGCTGATTCGTTGTAAACCTGTCTTATGTGGCTGACATTTTTCGGATCATCTGCGCGCAATTGGGCCAATATATGCTTCGGCCTGATGTTAATACTGGACATTTCTGCAATCTTCTTCTTCTCCGCTTCTATTAACAGTGTTTGCGCTGAATGCCAGTTTCAAACTTCTTCTAATTCATGATTTTGCGTATCGTTTCTGACCTCTAACGTCCACTTTCCCCCATCAATTTCTCGTCCCTTCAGGTGAAATGGACAGTTTGTCATTTTGCTGCTTATATTGCTCCGTCTGCTTCTCCCTTCCAGTATGGGTGCCTTCTCTCTAACTTTTCTTGATTTATCGCACCCTATCTCAACTCTACCTTTTCTCCCTCTTGTTAGGAACAGCCCCAACATTTTCGAAGAGGAAATAATTTTTGCCGTCATATTATTTTCAGTTGTTCGTGCTTTAACCCATGCAATCATATCTTCCTTACTTCTGAACTCGTCGTTCGTCTGAAATACTTCGGTGTAGTCAGCATAAATGTCATCACTCTCAACGCGGAAATCCTTTTAACATAAAAAACCTGGTTCAGCATACTTAAACACAAAAATTTTGATTCAACAAATAAATTGCTCAATTATATCGTCGGCTAGAGTCAAAGTTCTGACAAAATTATGATTAGCATATGTTGGAGGGATATTGCGACTGTCCCGTGGTTTTCGCCGGAAATACGGCCGCCCGCCGGAAAAAAGGCCGGCAGCCGCCAGTTTTTTTTCCGGCCAAAATATCGCCACCGGCCAGCAGTATTTCTTTTGGAAAATACCGCCGGAAGCCGGCGGTATTTCACGGGGTAATACCCTGGAAATACCGCCGGCGATATTTCCGGACGGCAGCGGTATTTCACGGGGAAATACCGCCGGCAGTATTTCCCCCCTCGAACGGCGGTATTTTAGCAGGAAATACCACAGGCGTTCGGCGGTATTTCGGAAATTCCGTCTGGGGAGACAGTCTTCCCGGCCGAAATGTTGCAGAAACAGCAAAAAACGTCCGGATAATCGCAGATTCGGAAAAAAAATCCCCCCGAATAGTTTTTTTCCCGAAAATTAAAATGAAGGGGTATATAGAGAATTTATGCAAACTAATTTAAAATAAAAAAAAATAAATACAGTGTTACTTACAGTGTAATATGGATCGTATTCGGGTATACCGGGTTGTTGTGTCAGTGAATGAAATGGAAAACATGTAAACAAGTGATCTGCAGTTTAATGTAAATGGAAAACAACTAACTCTGAAGGTTGAAAAAACATAATGAACTTGGCACCTTACTTATAGGTGAAAAAATGGGAAAAAAAAAAAATTTAATCATAAAGGGCAATTCAGACTTTTTACAGGGAAATGTTACTGCGTTTAGTAAAACCGTTACTGCGTTTAGTATGCCTCATAAAAAATTTCAGTGTCTACAACAGACCGAATATCTTATCTGGTGTACCATGTATATTAAAGAAAAACTGCATCTCTTTGTGCATTATGTAACGGCACAACAAAAATATGTGCTTAACTAAATTTCGTTGTCTAAATTAGTTTGACACTATGTTCTTCGAATACTCAAGACGTGCTGCTTTGCTTGGGATATAACCATTTGTTTTCTATAAAACGAGTTGTTTTACTTTTAGACAAATTTACGCATATATATACTGACCCAATGAATTTTAAATTTTGAATTTTGAATTTTGAATTTAGTAAAAAAATAAATTTATAAAATTTAAGAAGAAATGTTTTTTTTTTTTGAGGGGATGAAATAAAAAAAACAGAGCCTTAGAGCCAATATTTCATCGTTTGTTGTGTGCCATTCATACTTACACTCGCAACTTGTTCAATGGGATCCCAACATAATAGCTTCTTTGTGGGACATTACATTCAGATTTATTGCTTGATTTCAGTTTCTCCTTTTTCTTTTTTATAACCCACAATAACATAATTTACATTAAGGCACTGGAAAATAATCCATGTTAGAACATCCAATTTTAATCCATAACGAGACACTATATTTCCTAATATATTTGGAGCATTAACTCTCTCCCTCTCTCTCTCTCTCTCTCTCTCTCTCTCTCTATTTTGATGTGTACTATTTCACCATTTTAGCGTAGCTAAAGTAATTTCACTCTAACCCTCCCTTTATTTTTAACACTAAAAATGAATATTCCATTTAGATTCCTCTTTTATTTCATTTTATATTCACTCTTATTACTTGTATCCTATTACATTTTATTACAAAACAAACTCTAAAGTTTCTCTAATGTTACATATTAATCCAATACAATGAACACAACAATTAATTGATTTCACGAAAAATATAATTAACACACTTTTTTTATAATAACGGAACAAATAAAGATAAGGTAGAGATAAGATTATATAATAATGTGTTTTTAAAAATTAAAAAAAATCAAAATTTTAATATTTATGTCATGTTATTTAAGTATTTTCATAATATTTTCTAAAACCTTAATTAGATAGTTTAATTACTATAAATGAATTGTATTTTATTTTATATAATAAATTAATTGTAAAAATAAAAACATAGCAATTAGATTAATAAAATGAAGTAAAAATAATAAATAATGGGTAAAATAACAAACACTAAAATACAAAACTAAGCTTTAAAAAAAAAGGACCAATGTGCAATTAAAAAACTATTAAAAATTTATAAAAAACAATTTTTAAAAAAAAAAAAGAAAAAAGGAAAGGACATGGTGGAGCTACAATCACCCGCTCGCATAGTGGGTGACTGTAGCCTCGCTTGGGTAAAACGTCACTTTGGCGTTTGGGTTGGAGAGCACCCAAACGCCAAAGTGGCGTCTCCATTAGGGCAGCTCCAACTCATGCACCATCCCACCATTTTGGTACAAAAATTACCCAAAATCAATCCAATCCATACCTCAATTCTTTCACCAAAATGATGTTGATGAATAGTGTTGCACAACTTGGTGATGCACTATTCATCAACACCAACTACTATTCACTATTTATTTTGTTTTAAGCTAATAGCTTTAATTTTCTTATTTTATCCTACGTAAATTAATCATAGTTCATTTTTGACAAAATTGATTTTTCCGATACATGCTACGTTTGGAATTTATTTCTCTTCCAATTAAGTATTGGAAATAATTTACTACTTAATGCAACATCTCTTGTCTTTAATTAGTTATAATTTTATAATATTCTTCTATATTTAATTTATTTCTAATAACTAGTGAATATATTGTTTATTTAGTTGTTATTAATTTTATGATAAAGTACATAAAAATAAATTATTAGTATTAAATATATATATATTTAAAGTATATAGTAATATAAATGTGTATGTTGAAAATTAAATTAATTTTAAAAAATAATAATATGAGAGGTTTGGGAGAATATTTTTTTTTGGTGTAAAATTTAGTGTGAATAGTAGTTTGTGTATTTTTTTTTCACTATTTTAATGCAAAATTTTGCACCAAAATTGTGCAATTCATTAGAGATGCCTTACAACTGGTATTCTAGGCACGTTGGGACATGACACCTCTGCACCTTGATTGAGGACAATACACCATTATCACAGATACGCACATGCTTCAACGTACTCCATTACTGAGAAGACCACTCTCTATAGTTCTGACAAAAAATTATTGAATATTTTATAAATCTTGTCAATGATGCGTTTCAAACTCATAACCAATAGCCAGTTGCACATAGTGCTTTACTACTTGTTCTTTGGTGGGACAGTTGCCTTACCTTAATTTTTTTAAAATATCCTAATTATTATATGAAATTACAAAAATTAAATAAAATAATTAATTTTGCCTTACCAAAAAATTAAGAAAATAGGGGCAAACTGTAAAATTAAAATAATTTATTATTTGATTAATTAAAAGTGTATTTGTTGCTAGTATGAGTATAAACATTTAGCCAACAATAGTCAAACATAGGTATTTTCGCAATTTTTCACACACAAAATGTAAATGTAGTATAACATTTTTTATCTACAAATTTTGCCCCACCTAGGGGGTCTTGCTCCATAACTGTACTTGAATATATACTTAACAAAATAAATCTAAAAGTCTGTTTGATAACGTTATTAGATTATATACGATTCATTTGATAATTTCATAATACTTTACAGTCTATTCAATAATTTAGACAATTTTCAAAGGATATTTTGTAATTTACAAATTGAAATGAATAGAACCATCTCCAAAGGCATTATCCACTCGATCGATCGGCCACCATCCATCCACAAGGTTTTACAGCTCAAAATGGAGATCTTGAGCTTTTCTGTCGGTGTAGCAGGTGTTATTAATCTCCGAAAATTCTGAAAGATTTAATTTACTCGAATTGCTTCTTTCTATTAGTGGGTTTAGTTCGAATTAATTAACGTTGTTTAATTTATTTAATTTGCAGGAAACATTATCTCGGTGCTCGTGTTTCTTGCTCCTTTGTGAGGTAAGAATCGGTTGTTTAATTCATACTAATTTGCAGGAAAACGTTCGATCTGTAGAATTGTGAAGAACAAATCAACTGAAGATCTGGACAGCTTTCCTTACGTTTGTGCCCTTCTGAGTTCATCGTTGTAGACTTACTAGGTAATCATTAGGCCAAGAAAATACCTTGTTCCCACGGTTAATGGTCTTGGCGTGCCGTGCTTGTGGAAATTGTTTACGTTTCTTTGTTTCTGATATATGCACCTCCAAAATCCAAGGTAATTCATTCACGAATCACTAATTTGTGGGTAGATTTCATTTATCTCTCTTCTCGATGTTTCACGAAATTACATTATGATTTTAGATTCCGGAAATTGTCATTTGTCATTGACTAGGTATTAGTACGATAATTAACTTTGGGGTTAAGTGTGAAGAAATCTGGGTGATTTCATAAAATATTGAAAAAATCCGGTGATTTGAAAACTTTTAAGAACTCCGTGGTTTCATAAACTATTAAAGAACCCCCGTGGTTAGAAACCTATGAAGAACCTATGTGTTTTTTCATAAATCTATGAAGAAACCCACTTGTTAGTTAGTAAAATTTTTGTCCATTTTATAGAGTTAGAGAAAAATGAGGGGGTTGTTCCTAGGTTTTCAAATCACAAAAGTCTTTAATAGTTCATAAAACTACAGGGGTTCTTCGCAAGTTTTTAAATTACGGTTCAATATTTTATGAAACCACATGGGATTTCTTCACACTTAATCTTTAATTTTTTAATTTGGATAAATTACAATCGTCCCCTGTCAACTAAACCTCGAAGGATAATATATAGTAGTTTCACGAAATTTTGAGTAAATGTAATTTAGTCTTAATATTTTTACCCTTTTTATCAACTATTACTCTTAAGGATTTAGAAATTATTCTCACTTATTTACTCTAGACTAACCATTTGGTCCGGTCAAATTACAGTTGTCCCTTGTCAGTGTCAGTGGTTAAAAAAAAAAATTTATTTTACCCTTGTTTTTTTTCCTTTGTTCATCTTTATATTATATAATTTTTCAGTCCAATTAATTAGAGTACGTAATAAACTATGGGTTTAAATTAAACAGAAGAAAATTGCAATTATGGCTGGGATAATAGATGTGGGATACTTGGGTGCGGCAATAGCAGTGGCAGAATTGTTGGTGAATGGAGAAGAAAGGATCAATGTAATAGGTACCTTCTGCTCCGGCTTACACATTAATATCTATGGTTCTCTTCTTCCACATATGGTAAGAACTCATTTTCACTTCAAAACACTGTTGGACAATTTCCAACCACATTAGTACGTTGCACAATTTTATCTTTAAAAAAAAAAACGGAATTGTTATTTGCAGTAACATTTTTACTATTTACAGTAACATTTTTCTGTAAAAAGTCTATAATGCCCCTTAGGTCTTAAAAAAAAAAAATCATTTTCACTCTAATTATGGCCGATAGTCACGAGGGAGATCCATATTACACGGTAAGTAAACAATCTATAAAAAAAAATTTTACGTAAAATTGGGTTTTTAACAAAAAAATATTGTCTAGAATTATTATTTGCAGTAACCAAGGTTTTTTTCAGATTCTTCATGTTCTTCATCTTCTTCTCTTTTTTTCTCAAATTCTAACATGGTATCAAAGCTAACTTAATCCAGTCACAGCTTTCGTGGATCCAACTCCACGGTGAGTTGGTGGGGTTTGGGGCAGCGCCCCGAAAAATGTTCCTGCACTAAAAAAAAGAAAAAAAAAATCCTATTTTTGGCAAAATACCGCCAATGCTCGGGCGGTATTTGGCCAAAAATACCGCCTCCTATGGGCGGTATTTTGGCCAAAAATACCGAGGAGGCGGTATTTTTGTTTTTTTTTTTTTTTTTTTAGGCTTAGGGTATTTTCTTCCAAAATCTCGCCCCCTATAGATCGTCCTCGTGACTATCGGTTATAATTAGAGTGAAAATAAATTTTTTTTTTAAGACCTAAGGGGCATTATAGACTTTTCACAGAAAAATATTACTGTGAATAGTAAAAATGTTACTTCAAATAGTATGCCCCAAAAAAATTTCATTTTCGCTTTGCCTTTGCCTTTACCTTTATTAAAGATATTATTGAGATGGTAGTTGGCGTAATAACTCCTTTTTCATTTTGCCCTGATCTTTATTCCATG
>VMRK01000360.1:0-45047 GCA_016801395.1 Leptodermis oblonga
GTTTTTATATCTTCTTCATAACTTGTACCATCGTCAAGTTTCTCTTCTTTCCCGCCACAATTTATATTCAGAGAGTCAACACCTGTTATGAAGCAATTAGCACAGGAAACAAAATACAGAATACTTGTTAAAGTAATTATGTGGTCGTCAGCAGATTTCTTTTCAAGGTTACTTAGAAAAAGATAGTCGCATATGGAATTCGATCATAAATATGCAATGTCATGGTTTAGAAATTTGACTTAAATTTCTGAAGTTCTTTTTCCTAGATTTGGATCTTCCATGTGCTTTAAATCCTCAAACTCAAACCTAAAATTCAGAGAAAACACACATAATAGTTAAGATTTTTTAACATATTCGTGTTTACAAGAATTGTTTTGTATGTGCTTTCTTAGTTACTGTAGAAAAGGCAACATATAATTTGCAGCTTAGGTTGTGGTACCCTTTTATTTTCTAGAGAAGAGTTGAATTCTAGCAAATATGCTGCCCTACTCAACAGAGAATACAGCGTTACAACGTACAAACAAAAGAGTTTAAACAAGATTAACTTACTTCTTGGACACTGAGAGCTGCTTAAGCATGAAATAATGTCTCTGAAAAGACAATGAAGCATTCAGACATAGCTAGCATTAGGTGCAACTGCTGTTAAAAGTAGAAGAGTAAAGTGCATTTCCAGTCACGTAACTTTGTTCAAGTGCATAATTAGTTTTGAAAAGTTGATTTTTAATAATTTTCAAAAATGTGCAAAAATTGTCACTTCTTCATACCCAACCGTTAAGTCTCTAACGGAGGTTTTGTTAACAGGGTAAAATCGTCCTTTGACTTTTAATTTTTTTTCATTTCTTTATCAATTTAATTTAATTACATTCTTCTTCTCCTCTTCTTACCTCCGCCGCGCGCTCCTGATCCTCTTCTTCAATGGCTCGCCACTTTGATTTCCACATCCATGAACCTCAAAATACCGTCATCCTCACAGCTTCTGTTGGTGACCCTCCTCCTTTCCTCTTAACTTTCGTTTCTATCGACAGAAGAAGCAGCAAGAACGACGGCGTTTCAAGGAATTTCCAGTCCTCCGTTGTCGGCGTCGTCGACCAGATCGGAAACCGACGGGGTTTCTTCGCGCAAATCACAATTAATCAAGCAAATCAAGTTTGATTTTGGTTTTGAATCCAGTCTGATTAATCAAAAACATCTTGCCTTTTTGTGATTTTGCTTTGCTTGATCGGAAACGGACGGGGTTTTCTAGATTCCAGTCCGATTAATTTGCTTGATTTTGATTTTCTGGTTTTGGATTTTGATATTGACTTTGTAAGCTCCCCATTTGAATCCAACTGTTTTTGATAATCAAGAAAATTAATTGGAATGTGCCGCCGGGAAAAAGAAAAAAAGAGGAGAGATTGGTGAAGAGGATGAACAGTGTAGATGCCACTGTTCATAAAATTTATAAATAGGCCCCTGTTATTTTCTTTTTCTTAAATAAGGGCCCTAACTTATTTTTTTAGAAAAATTAAATAGGAAAAATTAAATATTAGACTATCTTAAATTAAAAGTATTATAATTTAAAACACAAATATCTACATTAAAACATAAATATATCATTATCATTAAGAACAATTACTATTTTAGTAATATTATTATACTGTAAAATTTATTAGTAGTCGAATAGGTAAAAAAAAATGAAAGATTGGGGGTCTATTTGCTAACAAAAGTAAAATACTTGAAAGGTAAGTTAAAGGAAAAGGAAACTGGATGATTTTGCCCTCAAAAATTAGATTATGTTAACGGTTGGATTTGACAGAGTGACCATTTTTGCACGTATTTGAAAGTTACGTGATTAAAAATCAGTTTTTCAAAGTTGCATGATTATTTTTGCAATTTTTACAGAGTTAGTGATTAGTTATGCAGTTTACTCAAAGGAGAAAGATGAGGTAAAACTCCATCGGGTTAAAGTGCCATATTGACTGAGTGAGACAGGCTGAGAAAGACTTACAACGTGTTGCCCTTGGAAGAGCTAGCAAACAAGTTCCTATATAGATTCAATCTCACATGTTAGCCAGCAGAGATAAAGCTTCACACTGAAATTATTCTCACTTTAAAGAAGTAAGAGCAATCTTACGTGTTTACCAGTTGACAATTTAAGGCTTCTGGAGTAAAATTGTTGTATGACAGATCACTGGATTACAATGAAAGTAATGATTCGTGAGAAGAGCTAAAACAGAATGAGACAATGAGCCAAAGAATTATTTCTATGATCATTGACATAAGCAAGAAAACTTTGAAAAGCCCAGATAAAGAAGTAACAAGTCTTCAATTTTTCCCACCCATTGAAAGGATCCATAATAGTCACTTGCTATGTCATGGAGGTTAAAACCAAAAGGACATTGATAAACAACAGAAATACTCAAATTATTATGAGATAAAACTAAACCGAATTTAAACAACCATTACATTGGTCAAGAGGATAAAAAACTATCAACTTACATATTTTTTCCTTTATCCCGCATCCATGGAGGCACTGGTCCAGAGAGCAAGTTTCCAGTCAGATAACTAGAAAGAATACCAGTCATGAGTTAGTATGTTGAACAAAAACCTGCTCTATAACATCAAATAGCAATTTTCCTACATGGATTGGTCTAGGATAACCTCATAGAATGCTTACATATAATCTGTGCGTGACAACCCCTCTAAGTTATCTGGAATTGGTCCAGTCAATTTGTTAAAACTGAGATCCCTGCAAAGCATCAGTGAAGAAGAAATTGCTATGAAATTAGGTCTTGCAAAAGTGATCCAAAAGTGCAATAGTGAGCTTGTCAGGATAATTATTAATCTACTCACAAGATCTTCAATGATGCCTGCCATGTTGTCATATTGCCAAGATAATCTGGTATCGGTCCAGTAATATTGCAATTCCTCAATATACTAAACAATCAATTCCATGCGGAGTCAGATAGAATGAATATGTATATCTTTATGGTAATGCAGTGATATCTCACGAGACTTACAGTCTATACATATTTTTTACGCCGGCGAGAGAAGGAAAACTGGTGTCATTTCCATTCAAATCACTGATTCTCCTGTTCATATCAATTCAAAAAACTAGTTATGTGAAGTATCAAATTATCATATTTTAAGAACCATCAACTTAGTAATTGGGAATCCATTAATAATAGCCAAAATAAGGTACGGACTCACAGTTCACTTAAATTGGTCAAGGAACCAATGCCAGAAGGTATCGGCCCACTTAGACGAGTAGCCTGAATTAACCTGCCATCATAAGATATTAGTTCCCAGAACAAAGTAGAAATCATCATAACGAGCTAGGGTAAATGTCTTACAGTTTTTCAAGATGTTTCCAGTTTCCGATGAAGTTCGGTATAGTCCCCACAAATTGATTATCAGAAATCATGCTTAAAAATAAAAGAAAACGAATCCTCAGAAATCAGAATACACATTCCAAATAATTAAGGTGGAATGAATCCAAATGTAAAACACGAGGAGCTCACAAGTTCTTCAAAGTGATCAAATTAGCCAATTGTCCAGGCAACTCACCAGTCAAGTAATTTGTTCTCAGAGCTCTTTGTTGCCAAGAAGGGAAACAGGTTATCAATTCTCAAAACTTTATCAAGGAAAATGGCAGAACAAATAAGCAATCTGACTATAAAAACATTGAAATTTCTCTCTAAGTGTTCTTACAGATTCTCTATGCTAGAGAGGTTCCCAAGCTCTGGAGGAATAACTCCAGTCAACTGATTGTAGTCCAGAGTCCTATCAGATGTTCGATAGAAAATTCAAGCAAACATACTACTCACCATTTATGAAAACAGCATACACAATAAAGGATTGAGGAAAATCTTACAGATCGACTAATGTGCTGATATTTCCCAATTCTTTTGGGATTGGCCCTGATATTCGGTTTCCAAGTAGGGAACTGCAGTACTCACATTTTAGCACCAAAAAGGCCAAATCCCTTTTCAATTAAAACGTACAAATAAGAAAGCGAGACGTACATGTTCACGAGTTGCATGGAACCCCATTCTCTGGGGATGGTGCCGTTGAGGTAGTTCCGGGTCAGATTACTAGGAAATTTCAATCAGGTCTTGTCAAGTTAGTTTAAGTTGTGAACTTTTTCATGGGTTCTTCTTTTCTTTTAACATTTCATTCTGCTAAGAACTATACTGGCAGGTGTACTTACATCTCTCGTAGGAAAGGAAGTTTAGTCAATTCAGGCGGCAGCGTTCCGGAAAGGTTCTGAACTCTGAGTATTCTGCATTTCCAGAGACCATGATGATCATATAATTAGGCATCGTATGAAACCATTTAACCCAAAATGTGGGTTGGGGAGTCAAAAAAAAAAGCGTACAGAGAGACTAAAAATAATATGATGAAACTGGGATTGAATTGAAATTGTGAATTGAATACAATCTCTCATCAATATGTATACAGATACAACATCAACAACTCACTACGTGGAATCGACTATATAGATCATAGATCGCCATCATGTACTGTCGAGATCTGTATATAGGTAGATGTAAGTAAAAACATAATTAAGGAAGCATGAGTTTACTGAAGATGAACTTACATGCTAACGACATGGCAGGTAGTGTTATTGATGAAGGAACAATCACAGGTAACCCCGTCCTTGTGATCTTCATCTGCATTTGGAGTAATCCAGTTATTTAGACGACTGCATGGATCTACACTGAAATCCCAATCTTTCTTCCCTAAAGTTGCTCCAATTTGTTTCAAAGCCTCCACTACAACATTCCAACAATACATCAATTCAAAGCCAGAAAATGAAATTAAGGACCAAAAGAAAGTAGCCCACAAGTTCATACACCTGTACCTTCATCATCAGGAAGAAGAGCTTGTCCAGAAGCTAGAGTTGCAAGGCAAATGAAAGCAGCAGTAGCAGAAGCAAGAGGCAATAGCACTCTAGGACACAACATTTTTGGGTTGTTCTGAAATCTGAATGCAACTTCAGAGGAGAGAAGACTCATGTATGAATGATGACTAGTCAATGGTGATGAACAAGTGATGTATAATTGCTAAACTGGACCAACTTCTGTTAGGAAAAACAGACCTCAGAATCTTTGAACCACTTGTTAGGAAGAACACTACAGCGGAATTGAAAATAGAAAAGAAAACATAGCAATTTAATTCACGGGATTACGCATTATTTCAAATTAACAAACAGAGAATTATAGAATAGAAGAGTTAACATCTTTGCCCTCAATTCTTCTATTCTACTTCCCCCTCTACAGTTTTCTAGAGAAGAGCATGGCCTAATACTAATTGTATTAGAATTTTGAGGAGATACCACAATAACTTCTTGGTTTGTACTATTTCAGTATGTGCCAGATGAGAGTGATATTAATAAAGCTTGTCGTGAGGCTACCAAAATGCACAAAAAATCAGTGCTTAAACTTGCAAGAAGTCATTACAAATAGTATAGAAAGCAAGGTCAATCAACAGGGAACAGTTGACTAAAACTTTCATTCCTATCGATTTGAAAAACTGGTTGATTTGCAATCACCTCTTTGTCTTGGAGAGACCTTTAAAATTTGTCACTTTATAAAAACCAAAACTTCACAAGAACAGATAAAATTATCAATTAAAAGAACATTCCAACATCATGTAAATCGCATTAACCTCATGTATAAAATCATAAACATCTAAAGGAAACTAATAACACAACATCGATCAATTAAAAGGCCGTGGGCTCCCTACGACATACCCCAATCCCCCCTTAACGTGTTGGCAGTTACCGTGGGCTCCCTACGACATGACTACTGCTCTAGCTAATCTAATTAAAAGGCCGTGGGCTCCCTACGACACCTTATTAACCAAATTAACAGCATTAAAAACTAGGGAAACATGATACTAACAATTCTTATCGGATTAACTTTAATAATTATTATCCGATTATCCTATATTACCCGACGGTAATTTCGTCACTAATTGACACTAAACAAGTTGATCAGACTTACCAAAATCCTAGTATGCAAAGCTATGTTCACAGGATGAAAAGAGAATGCATGCAATTAGACAAAAATCAATCTCCAATTTCATATATGCATGTGTTAATGTTCTTTACAGAATGTCGGAACTGAATGTTTAGCTACTCATGGTTATGGCAAATACACTTAGATTTGATGTAAAAGCCTTTAGACAAAGCAACAAAGAAGAAAAGACGGAAATAGAAATACTTATTAATGAAAGCAAATCTAAACCACCCCCCGTTCGGCCAAATGGATGACTGAACGGGAATAATCCAGCTCAATGAACAATTATGAACTTACTGTATTAATTTCTCCTTAATTCCAGAACGGAAAACAAAGGAGTAGCTAATATAAAACTACTTGAAAAGCTAAGGAAAATGGAAAAGAGAGTATCAAAACTTTAATGAAAACTAAAGTGAACAAGGGAGGAAAACTAAAACTATTGTAAGAATGGAAAAATGCTAAAAAGCTGAATGAATTTTCCTTCAGAATATCCCCCTATTTATACTAAGTAGGGAGTGTCAAAAAGTAGGAAGAATAGTAATCTCCAACTTCTCCAGCTACGTACGTGCCTGCCAATCACATGAGATGAACTTTGATCTTATCACTTGCTAAAAAATAGAATTGATGGCGATTTTGATGGATTTTGATGTAACAACAACCACCTATCCTTCTTCCTTCCCTCAGATTGAGATTTGAAAGTTCTTCCCCCAAAAAGGAGAAGTTTCATGTGATGCAATACAATCAAAGAGTTGACTATATAGATCATATACGATTACAGAGAAAACTTGTCTATTTTAAATTTATCAAAATATGACAGTGTATGTTTAAGCTGGGCAAAGTGCAATGGTTGCATTAAATGGAATTGTTACCAGAGAATAATGGTATATTAATATGGGAATAATATTAGTAATTAGGTAGTACCAAGTACCAACATGAGATGGGATTGGAGACTAGACAAAAAACATCCCATGACTAACAGAAATAACTACTCAAAATTCACACACAACAACAACTAAATTCACACACAAGAAAAGGGAATTAAAAGACTGAGATGTGTGTGGCCAGGAGAGTCCTATTGTGTCTACAATCTTCTCTCTAAATATTCAGTATCCATATTAATGGAGTACAGATCTCCCGCAGATGTTGAAGAAGTTGTAAACCCTGAAAGTGGCGCATTCATCAACGGATGTTTTGTTTGGCGTTCATTCGAATGATCTACCTGTTGCTCATTTGTGATATCCTGGGCTTTAAGCTTGTAACTGCTGCCTGAGGCACTGAGTTCTGAAACAAACTTTTCCTCAACTTCTCGCCCTTCCAACATGCTAACCACAGATGACATACTAGGCCTATCAGCTGGGGAGACACTCGTGCAAAGGAAGGCCACACGCAATGTCAGCATAATCTCCTCTGCATTGTAGTCTGATCCTAGCCTTGGATCTATTAGTTGCACTAGTTTCCCTTCCTTCTTGAGCAGATTAGCCTGAAAATTTCAAAATAATTGAATTTCAGCCGAGTAAACATTGTTTCCCAGAAGATGAAACATCCTAGATTAACTGATGTAGCAATTGTATGATATACAATGAGAGAGAACAGATAGATGTTCTGAACAATTGATCCCACTCAAGGGACTCACAAAAGAAACAACAACCTTGTAAGAATGAAGTCCAAAGCTAACATTAAAGTGTGTGAGTAGAGAAAAAGCAATCCACTTAGGAAAACTAGAGCCACTAAGGAGGCAATGAGAATCAAATGAATAATGACTTAAAACTTTTTGGTTAAACACCTGCTTATCTCCATATCAAATCTATTAACAATTAGCGCGGAACTGTAAATGGGAGAGAGAGGGTACATGAGTTTACCCAGTCAAGGAGGTAGAAGCTATCTTGCTTTTGTTTGATAGTACTGTTACTCCTTCCACTCACAATTTCCAAAAGGACAACTCCAAAGCTATACACATCGGCTTTGTCAGTTAAATAGCCCCTCATTGCATATTCAGGTGCCATATATCCACTAAAAGTCAGAAGTATGACATCAGAACAAGTATATATCCACACATAAACTGGAATTCAAAAAATATCAGGAAACAATCTCCAGCAAAAGGAAATATTATTCAGGACTCACAAAGTTCCAGCAATCCTAGTACTCATGTGGGTATTTTCTTCTTCATCAAGCTTTGCCAGACCAAAGTCAGAAATCTTGGGATTTAGATTCTTATCAAGTAGCACATTGGTGGCCTTGATGTCTCTGTGGACAATTTTTAACCTTGATTCTTCATGAAGATATGCTAAACCTCTTGCAATACCAATCGCAATCTTATGTCTCGTTGGCCAATCTAATTCCAACTGGAGTTCTTCAGGTCCTGAAAGCATTCAGGTGAACAGAAAGAATGACACAGAATTATGTTAACTTCTGCAAGTAAATGCACTAATGTTCCATATTCAACATTGTTAGAAAATGGAATTGGTTGAACAAAAGCATGCAATTTGAATTTACCAAACAATGCACGAGCAAGGCTATTATTCTCCATGTACTCATAGACAAGCAATAATTGGTTCCTCTCAATGCAGCATCCGTAGAGCTTCACAAGGTGAGGGTGTTGTAGAGCTGAAATCATGCCAATTTCATTCACAAACTCACGGTTCCCTTGATTGGATTTGGAAGACAGCTGCTTCACAGCAATGATAGTTCCATCTTCCAGATGACCCTTCAGTAGACACAAATTCAATAAATAAATCAGATGTGCAAAGTAACACTTCAAATTTCGGGAAATAACCATTTGTTGAGATCACCTTGTACACAGAACCAAATCCACCTTCTCCAACTTTGTTAGCTGGATCAAAGTTGTTTGTAGCAGCTTCAATTTGTGTAAGAGTGAATATTCCTGTGTGCAAGTCTAAGCCCCTTAGATCTGCGGGAAAAAAAGAAAACTCATCACAGTAAGCATGTCTCTTGGTTAATAAATCATTTTGGGGGAATCTGGAAAGCTCCACATGCCTACAACTTGAAAACCAGCAGAGGTGAAACGAGATCTTAGCGGAACATAAACGATCATTTTTACAAAGATTCCTAATCATATGGAAGAGAGACATTGAACTGAAATACCATGATTATGTGTTGAATTTTTGAAAGGGAAACGCGTTGATCCAGTCATGAAATGCAATTATGTAAATAGAATCTGTACTACTCAAGAAAATAATGGCTTACCGTCGTCCATGGAATCCTTGCATGGCAGACAGCCTTTCCACCAAAGAATAACTGAAACCACAAAAATGATGACAAGAACTGCGAGAACAATCCCAACTACAGCACCTGTCGACAGGCTGCTACCATGATCCAGTGGTTCTGGAAAATCTGAAAATGAAAATGAACACACACGTACAGATCAGAAGATGCATGGATAAGTGATCCAACCAATGCCTCGTTTAAGATTAGAAAACAAAAGCACTAGAATGTTCCCTATTCCTCTTAATAATCTTAAAAATCCTTCTAAAGCAACACGGAGAACACAATAACCTTTCGCCAGTTTTCTAAGATAAAAATAAATTGAGGACTAAAATCGTGGCTGCCAGATTGAACGACTGCCTCAGAAGGGTATTGACATAGATGGAAATGAAATGTATAATGGCTGAGCATTGTAACTTCCCTTCTGCATTCACTTCATCTTGGTACGCATAGTATATAATTGTAGAGTAAATACAAAGACAGGAAGCTTTATGGGTTCTTTGGAGAAAGCAGGAGCTTTTCAAAGGTATAAAACTTACCAGATTTCACAGAAATTGCTGAAATTAGGGGGCCATATACCCCCCTAACAGGAATAGCATTTGTCCCCTTTCCAGCCCAGAAGAAGCGGATTTCCAAAGTGTTGTCAATTACCACAGCAGTAAAAGAAACAACAACAGGTTTACCAACTCCACCGGCTTCATCTTCAATATTGAAATCTTTCTTCATCAACTTCCCCTAAACAACATCATTATGCATAAGAAAGAAGTGAAATATAACAATTCACGCAAGCCTATTCTTTGTACTTTTAAGCAGTTATTTGAAATTCAATAAGTTGATTCTTTTGCTTTATCAAGTAAACATCTTTCTGGAAATAGTAAAGTGAAAGAATAACAAACCTGAATGTAAATATCGAAAATGCGCCTCCCAAGACTAGCATAAGTTCTGTCATCAGTAAACATGATTTCCGCAAAATGAAGGTTTACTGTGTAATTCCCGTGCTCCAGACAGAAAGCATAATATGTCAATGAAAGAGGGGACAGTCGCGCATCTGTGTACAACTCTGGATTTCTTCCATATATAATTGAATTGTTACTTCTGATATATTTATCATCATTGGCACCATCATCCAAGAAGTCACCGGTACTGCTAAATGCCCAGTTACTCCTGCTCCGAAAGAACTTTGAAGGTCCACCTGAATCTATGTCCTCTTCATAAATTGTACCATTATCAAATTTCACTTCTCTTCCACCACAATTTATATGGAGAGAGTAAACACCTGTTATGAAGGAAGTAACACCAGGAAAGAAAAAGATTAATATAATTATTAAAAGACAAAACTCTCAGAATATTAATAATAAAGTTAATTGTAGAAATTAACCCCCTGAAGTTTACAAATTTTGTAATCAACCCCCTAAAGTTTTAGTTTTTATAATTAACCCTCTAAAGTTTAAAACTTTTGTAATTAACCACTTAAAGTTTTAATTTTTACAATTAACCCCTGAAGTTTCAATTTTTGCAAAAAACTCCCTAAAGTTTAAAACTTTAGCAGTTAGCCCCCTAAACTTTTACTTTATGCAATTAACTCCCTAAAGTTTTAATTATTTGTAATAACCCCCTAAAATTTAATAATTTTGCAATTAACTCCCTAAAATTTTAAGTTTTGCAATTAAATTTCTAAAGTTTAAATATAGCTCTAGTAAAACGTAAAGACGGATTCGCAAAGAAATAACAATGCCGTAAGACAGGCATTACACACCAATAATCATTGACCTTTGATGGTTAAATAATCGAAACAACAGTCACAAACTAAGCCCAATTAATATTAAAATATTAATTAGTTTTTGTAAAACATTCACAGATTAAAATATTAATTGGACTTAGTCTGTATTGTTGTCGATTATCTTGCCATCAAAAGTCACTGATTGTTGGTGTGTAAGGCCTGTCATTACGGCGTTGCTATTTCTTTATGGATCCGACTTTACGTTTTACTATAGCTGTATTTAAATTTTAGAGTGTTAATTGTAAAAATTAAAATTTTAGGGGGTTAATTGCAAAAATTTTATACTTTAAGGAGTTAATTGTAAAATATTTAAACTTCAAAGAGATAATTGTAAAAAGTAAAAGTTTAGGGGCTAATTGCTAAAGTTTTAAACTTTTAGGGGGTTAGTTGCAAAAACTACAATTTTAGGGGGTTAGTTACAAAAATTAAAACTATTGGGGTTAATTGCAAAAGTTTTAAATTACAGGGGGCTAATCACAAAAATAAAAATTCAGGGGGTTGATTACAAAAGTTTTAAACTTTAGGGGGTTAATTGAAAAAATTAAAACTTAAGGTGGTAAGTTGCAATCGGTGTAAAGTTTAGGGAGTTTTTTGCAATTAACTCTAAATAATATCCAAACATAAGCAGTGTTCTTTTCAAGTTTACACTACCCATAACCAAATGGGAGTGGAATTCTTCCTCAAAAAAGAAATCGAACAGAAGATAACTGCACAGGAATCACTACCATGCTACAAACTTCAAGTTTAGTGAGTTTGGGTTCTCCAAAATTTTCTGTTCATGTCTTTTGATAGCTCTACAGTTCCCAAAACTGCCTCATGGTAAGCAACAAATAACCAAGTGAATCAAGCCCATGAGTTTCACCCTTATTTTTTACATCTCTTTTGATTGAAGATTTTCTCAAATGATTGTCAGGTTCGAAGCCTAGATCACTGAACTCTAGTATTTGTTAAGAAGACTTGAAATATAATACACTGGCCTGCAAATGTATAAACAGAAAAGAAATAACAAAAGATCAACTTACTTTTTGAACACTTAACGCTGCTTAAGCATGGAACAATGCCTCTGAAACATACAATAAACATTAGGTGAGACTACAGTTGAAGTATATGAGAATTTCCATCCTGTTAAGGTGCAATATTATTATCAATCGACTGGGAACATTGTGGATTTGAAAACTTACGATGTACTGCCCTTTGAAGAGCTTGCAAACAAGTTCCTAACATAGATTAACCTCAAAAGTTAGCTAGCTGATAAAAAAGCTTGACAGAGTAGGAACTAAGGGAAAAAAAAAGGAAGCAATCTTACGTGTTTTTTGGGTTACAATTTGAGGCTTCTGCTGTTCTTGTAAAATTATTGTATGATAGATCACTGTGATAGAAAAAATGATCAATAAAACGTCCAATAAGCCCAAAAACAAGTTCCTAACAAACAAGTAGGCATTGAAAGAAAGAACCCAGATAAAAACAAAACATATTTTCAGCTTGTAATTCTACTTGTGATCTATTGACATGAGCTATAATATGCCAATTGTTTTCCCCTAAATGTAATTGTAGAAGTTGAAACAAATAAGTAGATTGGAAGGGAAAAATTCACCATCCTAAAACCAGCAATTTAGGACCCCTAGAATCATAGACCTGTTAATAGATATTGCTAATTCAATACTAGACAACCATTACACCGGTTACAAGGACAAGTAATCATCAACTTACACATTTTTTGCATCCTGCAGCATCCATGTAGGCACATCTCCAGAGAGAAAGTTCCCAGTCAGATAACTAAAAAAATTACCATTCACAAGTTAGGACGTCCAATTGTTACCTGAAATTTAAAAGCAAATTTTTTGCTATAACCATATGATTGAGGATAACTTCTCAGAATCCTTACATGAAATCCGATTTCTTTGATAAGGCACTTAAGCTTAGAGGAACTGATCCAGTTAAATTGTTAAAACTGAGATCCCTGCAAGACAGCAGTAAAGAAATTGTTTCTTAAGAGGCAAGGGACCAGACAAGAAAAGAAATCACCGGTTGAAAGAAAAGAAAGTTTATCTCTTCACTTGCAGTTGCATGTAGGTGCCATGCCTATACCAAAGCATATTCATCTTTCTACTCTTAATGAATCTTTAATTCTCATACTGTTTATTTACCAAATCATCTTACCCATTGTTATTCTTACACGTTTGTTATTTTTTTTTTTTTTTCATTTTTGACGGATTTGAATGGTGTTAACTGTGTTACGAGTGTTACAAATTGAAACTATGACAACTAAATTCATGAAGTTAAAGCTATTAAAACGTAACCAAAAAAAAAAATTCAAATCTACTCACAAGGTTTTCAATGAAAATGAGCCAAGATACTCTGGTAGCTGCCCTGTCATCTTGCAATTCCTCAAAATGCTACACAACCATTTGCACACCAAGTCAGATAGAATGAATAAGTCTCTCTTTTTGGAAATGCATGCAGTGATATATGCCACGAGACTCACAGTATATTCAAATTTTTTGCCTCGCTTAGGGGAGGAAAACTGGTGCCATTTCCATTCAAATCACTGATTCTCCTGTTCATATTAATTCAAGAAAACACAAGGTAAACCATGAAAATATCATAATATGAGATTATCAACCTGGTGATTACAGTTCCAGTAGTAATCAATATGAAGTACCAACTCACAGGTCTGTTAAACTTGTCAAGGAAGCAATGCCAGAAGGTATCGGTCCATTTAGACCACTAGCCTGGATTTGTCTGTTATCCCAATATATTAGTATCCACAAATTAACTAGTAAAGTCAAGCGGAAATCAAAATATCAAAAGGGATAAATGTCTTACAGCCTTGTAAGATGTGTCCAATTCTCGATGAAGTCCGGTATCTTCCCCACAAATTGATTATCAGAAATCATGCTTCCCAAAAAAAAGGAAAAAAAAAAAAAATCATCAGAAATCAGACTACATTTTCCAAATAATTTATGTGGAATCCAAATGAAAAAAGGCACTACAGTCAAAATTAGGAGAATCTCACAAGCGTTTCAAAGTGGTCAATTTAGCTAGCTCTCCAGGCAACTCCCCAGTCAAGAAGTTTGAGACCAGATTTCTTTATTGACACGAAAATAAAACAGGTTATCCATTCCAATAATTTGGGAAAATGCCATAAAAAGTAAGCGATAGTAAAACAATTTGAGTATTTAACAAGGTAAATTTCTTACAGTCCCTCTAATCTAGAAAGGTTCCCAAGATCTGGAGGAATAGCTCCAGTCAACTGATTCTGCGCCATGGTCCTATCAAATTTTCAAAATTCGAACTTTCTAGCCTCAACACAGAACTAAAGTATTATGACAACAAATGATTATAAAAGATCTTACAGATTGACTAATGTGCTGATATTTCCCAATTCTTTTGGTGTTGGCCCTGATATTCGATTTCCAAGTAGTTGACTACAGTAGTACTCACAATTTAGCAGAAACAATTACCAATGCAACAAATTATCACAGGTACAAATAAGAAAGCGAGACGTACATGCTCACGAGTTGCATGGAACCCCATTCTCTGGGGATGGTGCCGTTGAGGTAGTTCCGGGTCAGATCACTACGAAATTTCAATCAGGGTTAGTTAAAGTTGTGAACTTTTTCATGGGTTCTTCTCCACTTTGAATAATAATGGCAGCCATACTTACAGAGTTTGTAGGAAAGGGAGTTTGGTCAGTTCCGGCGGCAAAGTTCCGGAGAGGTTCTGGGCTTTCAGTTCTCTGCAAATTCAAGCTCGATAGTCATCATCATCAAATGTGTGTATATTTGCACGTATTCAATTTTTTTTTTTTTATATATATATTAATAATCAAACCAACCTTCGATCAATTAGAGTCCAAAATTTTCAGCTAAAAGATCAATCAAAATTATGACTTGAAAATTATGTAAACCTCTTAGTTGAACATGTGAATCCATAGATGATTTCTGATTCTGTTTTGTATAATAACTTTTATATATTATTTTCTCGTCCGTTCATTTGTTTATAATAAAAAAGTATCCTATTAAAATATTATACTTTGAATTGGTTTAAATTACATCTCTTTATTAATATAATAATCTGTCGCATAATTAATGTTTATTTATAAAATAAAGATATAAATAGAAAATATAGTTCTCAACTTTATAACAATAACATACACCAATCCATTTTATATGTATAGTCCTAACTATTAATGTCGGTGATATGTTTGAACTTTACAAGGGAAAATTTTAATAGAAATGTCTCAGTTTTTTTTGTGGCTTCAATTATTATTAGATACATGCATTCGAGTTGTTTTCTTAAAAATAATGTATCAAGTCAATGAATCTCTCTATATGTACTCCCTTTGCAAAATAGCATGTTACCCACCCCCCCCCCCCCCCCCCCTCCCACCCAAAAAAGACGTATCTGACTGCAATATTTTACGTGATACATCTTATGTATTGAATAATTTTTCTTAATTAAAGCTAAATTAATAGATCACCTTGCTTACTTATGGTATACCATCAAGGGCGGAGCCACTCTTTGGCTTGTGCCTCACTTCACTTTTTTGATAAAAGGCCTGTTCTTTTTGTTTCGTTTTGAAAACAGTTTTGGTTTCAACAGTAAATTTAATATATTTTAATCATATTTCATCATTTTCAATACAATTTTTTACATTTTCAATACACTTTTTACATTATAAAATTATTTTCCAAAACTTGTTTTCAAAATCGTTTTCAAAACGCCCAAAAAGAACATGCCCAAAAATTACAAAATAGCCACCATTACCCCCACCAAATTAAGGGAAAAAAAAATAAAAAAAAAAAAAAAAAGTAAAGATTCAATATCTTGTTAAGGGCCTGACTCCGCCTGTTGTATACCACGAAACAAACACAACGAGGCACAAAAGATCGTTTGACCTCAAATAAAAACAGAATTAAGGTCGAACAAAGTTGAGATGAATTGATGAAGAAACTTACATGGAAACGACATGGCAGGTAGTGTTATCGTTGAAGGTGCAATTACAAGTGACAGCGTTCCTGTTATCCTTGTCGGTACTTGGATCACTCCAGTTATTTTGTCCACTGCATGGATCTACGCTGAAATCCCAATCCTTCTTCCCTATCGTCGCCGCTACTTGCTTCAAACCCTCCACTGAACCCAATTGTTATAATATATTAACCAAAACATTCATTCAAAAACACGCAGAAAATAACATATATATATATATATATATATGTATATATGTACATTCATCAGGAGGAAGACGAGGTTGTCCAGAAACTAAAGTTGCAAGGAAAACGAAAGCAGTTGCAGCTGAAGCAAGAAACCATGGAAACATCATTTTTGGCCTTTCTGTAAGTTACAGAGGAGATCAAATGATAGTTATATATTAAACTATGATCCACATACTACGTACTATATGTCATATCCATAGCAACAGGTGGAGGAGTGGACCTTCGGTCTATGGCGGAGTCAGCCCTCTAATACATGATGAATCATATCTCACTACTAAATAAATATGTGATTACGTCACTATCTTCTGTTTAAATTAGTTCTGACCTATAAGAATGGCATGTTCGTTTTGATATTTTTGGAAACTATTTTTAAATTAAATATAAAAATATAAAATATATATTAATAATGATGCAAAATTAATATAATATTCATAATTTTAAAAACATATTTTTCAAAACATGACAAAACGAGCTAAGTCTCATTCCCACACTAAAGATACATGTGAGAGAGAGAGAGAGGGGTCAAATATTCTCTACTAGTGGTGGGAGTGATAAACCCAAAAAAGCAGGTTTATCACGCCACATCAGCGCCACATCAAAAGCAAAAACCCACTCACTTTTATAAACCTACCCCCAGCAACAATAAACCTAGAAAAGCAACTTCATCACGGGTCCCACTAATAAATAACTCTATACACATTCATTTATACCTTTTTAATTATAATTTATCAACTATATTTAATTATAAATTTATTTTAATTTATTAAAATATTTAATTTCGTAAATTACATAATTCAATAAACCACAAGAAAAAAAATTAAATTACATAATCACTAAAAAACTAAAAAATAAAATTACATAATTAAAAAATTGGATTTTTCTATTGTAAAAATTCATTTCCAAAAATTGATTGGAAAATTGTATGATTTGGATGAGGAGTAGAGAAATATTAGAATTGATAGGTATTTATAGAAAAACAAATAGTAAAAAAAAGAATTTAAAACAAATAAATTAAAAAGATCCAATGGAAGGCAAAAAAAAAATGAAGGAAAAAATTGAATTAAAAAAATTGAAGGAAAAAACTAACGGCTATTAAAATATATATATATATATATATATATATATATAATTGTTGGTGGCAGACAGTTGTCTGCCACCAGTGGGAGGAACTCGCGCTGCACTCCCTTGGCGGGTGGGGCCCACCAAATTGCATAAACTCAGCTTCTGTTTTCAAAAGCTAGGTTTATGATGTGGCCAAATGGAATGGTGGGAGTTGGGTTTTTGTGGGTTTTGCTGGGTTAAAAACCCACCACTCCCACCACCCTAAGTACTAACGTTGTTAGAATGGTGTGGGAATGGGACGGCTCAACTAACACCAGATTAGACTTATAGAGTGGTAAATAAATCTCGTATTGTTTTATTAGAAAAGTTCAAATTTAAAAATATCTTTTATTTTAATTAAAGAGTTACCTTTTAATTTTTTTTTTTTTTTGTATATTTACTAATATAATCATGTGTAATTTGTAATTTGTCCATGATTAAAGAGTAATGATATAAATTGATCAAATTGTGTCAAATTAGCTACTGTAAGTGACAGCCATGATATTCATAATAAATTATACATTCGTCAAAAAAAAAATTCTTCTAATGGAATAGACGGAGTATATAGTTTAAGTGCATGTAACTGGCTTTATTACTTTCAAAATGAAAAAAAAAAAAAAAGGTGGGGTCACATCTAGTAAAGCTTTTTTTTTTGTATAAAAAAAGGGTCCACACACATTTTTAGATTTTATTAGGCTTGCCAAATATCCTAAGATCCCAAAATATATATATATATATATATATATAGATATTCTCTCTTCTGTCTTTTTCTTGTACTTAAAATTAGCTAGGCCATAAATGTTATCATTGTTCAAATTACATTTTACAATAATTTTTATCAATTAATTTCAATATATTGGGCCACATTTATCTATCGATCAATTCTTATTAATTTCCTTTGTGGAAATTTTGGTGAAGCTATAGCATCAACTCAAAGTCCCAATTAATTTGTTGTCGGATATATATATATATATATATAACATTAATTTTTAGCCTAGAGTAACTAAGAGACAAAAAAGTTAATAGGTCAGTAGTGCATTAAACACATTTGTTGACTACGAAAATAATGTATTTCTTAAATAATAATTACAAAAATAGCAAAAGAGATATACAGTGACGGTAACAAATGATATTTCGATAACCAAGCTCCTGACTAGAGCATGCAACAATCTTTTCAGATGGATGGCTTTTTTTTATTCTACTTTCACATAATCGATATCAGATTTTCTATTTACTCTACTTCTATCTCTCCTGTCTACCATCTTACCATGGAGAGTGTGACTCATACGTTGTATTATCGGACCCACTTCCCTGAAAGGATAAATAGAGCATACAGAAAATCCAGTAGATAATCAGTCTTCCTCCGTAGCGTGCATGCATGATCCCATTGGCTTTGACGGCGTCAACTTGACGGACGAGAATTTGAGACATTATTATGGATTGGTACGTATCATAAATAAATAAATGCCCACAAACTACAGCTACCAAATGGGCCACACCACACACATGTATCTATCGATATAATATATATATATATATATATATATTTATATATCAGATCATCTGTCTATTTTTTTTTTTTTGTCTTATTTTGTCTACTGAAAGTAAAGTAAAGTAACGTTATTTTTCACTCATTTATATTTTAACAACAAATGAATATAAATGAGTGGAATAATTTAGTGAAAAAATAACATTATTTTGTTCTCAGTGAACATGACAATATATATAAAAAGGGACAAAAGATTCGAACTCATCTCTTTCTTGTGGAAATTTCGATGAGGCTATATACTAGATTAGTAGCCTCATCAAAGTTCCAACTTAGGAATTTCAAATTATTGTCGGCAATATATAGTCAGGGTCGGTCCTAAACATTGGGAGGCTCAGGGCAAAATGCTAAAAGAGGCCCCAAATAAAATTTTAACGTATAATTTTGTACTATGAGCAGGAGCAAGAGCTGGAAAAATAGAAGAATAAAGTAGTAATTCTTGCATGAGATACATTAAAACTAAATTTAAAAAATTTATGAGCAAAAATTACTAGTATATTATGGTGTATTAATATTACGTTTGGGCCTCTAAATAAAATCACAGTATGGAATTCAATGAATTTCATTAAAAAAATATATAATTAATTAATTTTTATAAAGGTGAAATGCATGAAACATCATTTAACTATTGATTTTTGCAAAAAATAACACTTTTCTTCAAAATGCCTTTTTTTAGACATTCATCTTTCATTTTTGCTCAAAAATCAGCACTCTGTTAAACTGCACCGTTAATGTGCTAACGGATGAATTTTTTCAAGGTTAAAATCGTCAACCCACCTGTAAATTTATTTTTCTTCTTCTCCTTATTCCCAAATCTGAACCCAAACGCTTCTCTTCTTTATTTTGATTGAACAACAGTTGAAAAAGAAAACCAAAAATTCTCAAAACAGAAAGGGGAAATCATCACCCATCACCGATTCCATCCTTGCACTTTCTTCCTCCATAACCATCTGCACCGGCGCACCGCCACTATCCAAGAGGTCGGCGACTTGGGAAAGAAAGTAGAAGGAAGGTCGAAAATCTCAGATTTGAAGAACAACAAGGACATTCGAGATTTTGGGAGGTATTCCGTCGGCGCGTCCGTCATCTTTCTGCAAATGGCAAAGCTTCGCAGAACCGAAGAAAGAAGACGACGGACGCGGGGGAGGAAGAAGGAAAAAAAAAAAAAAAAAAAGAAGTTGGAAGAAGAGGATGAACAGTGTTGTTTTAATTGCATTTTAGTCCCCTAATAATTATTAAAAAATGCTAAAGCTAATAATTGATATTAATTATGAAATAAACAGTAATTAAAAGGTTAGTAATAATTATTAAACATTGATAAAAATTATAATTATGGCAATAAATAAAAATAAGTAAATAAATAATTATTAAAATAAAAATAAATTTATTAGATTGGACAAATATGTAATAATAAAGAAATTTGTGGTGAATATGTAAAAGTAATGAAAGATTAGGGGTTTGTTTTATAAATATAATAAAATAATGAAAAGGTAAGACAAAGAATAGACAATTGGATGATTTTACCCCTCCAATTTTTTGTCCGTCAGGGACTTCACAGCCAGTTTAACAGAGTGCTGATTTTTGAGCAAAAATGAAAAATGAGTGTCTAAAAAAGAGCATTTTGAAGAAAATTGTTATTTTTTGCAAAAATCGATAGTTAAGTGATGTTTCATGCATTTCACCCTTTTTATAATATGGAGTTTGTCGTGAAAAAACAATTACACATTCATGTTTGGACCTCATTCAAACAATTATGAGCAAAAATTAGTGTTGTATTAATATAACCATGGGGCCTCAAATAAAATTATAATCTAAGAATTGAGTGATTTTTATTTTAAAAGGATAAATTTTTATAATGTGGGCTAGGTTGAAAAATGAAAATAAATAAATAAAAACCAACCCTTGCATGAGCCTTGTTCAAATGAAAATATATGTGGGCCTTAATTTAATTTTTTATCAGCAAAAAATACTATTATATAACACTGTATTAATATAAAATTGGGTCTCAAAAAATTTTGAATCCTGAACAGTCGCTCAGCCTGCCCAGGCCTTAGGGGTGGCCCTATATATTTTGAAAATTTTAGAAAAATTTACTGTGTAATATTTTAAAGTAACATAAAAGGTAACTTTTACATTTGTAGATAAAAGTAAGAAGTGGAAAAAATTACTTTTGTGGGTAGCATTGTAGCAATGTACGTGACTATAACAAAGTTCATCTTCAACGCTTCGTCCCAAGTAAAATAGTGACATTTGAAGTTATACTTTAGAATTTATAAATAGGTCGTATATTTTCAATCCCTTTTTAACTGGTCACATGAGTAATAAATAAGGAAATTGTTAAATGCACTAACCATTTTACTATGGGTAAATTACATTTACTTCCCTCGAGATTTATGAAAACTACCAATACTTTTATGGACCGAGTAATATTCAGATTCAGATACGTGCAAAGAAGAAAACACTTGGCAAGCGATACGTGCGAATCGTAGATGTTCACCCACATTTCCATGCTGTCCCGGCTTCGGGGTTTGGCGACTCTGGATACTCGTAGTTTTCCATATCTTAGAGTGTAGTTTTTCTCAACTCACTTATGTTTTTCTTGTTTTTATTTCTCATTTGCATTTGCATCTGTGTAATGCTAGGGTAAGGCTCATTACGTCTCCCTGGCTCCTCTTTCATTCTCGGTATTTACACTGACAAATTAATAAAGGGTCCTCATGCCCCTCAGCCACTTAATCGGCTGTTCCTTTTTTTTATTTATTTAAAAAAAAAGAAAGGCAAACAAGAAAACGGCAGAATTGATAAGTTTGGAAAACTTGGAAACCAAGGTAAAGAATAAAACAAAACGAAATAGAATAAAACAAAAAAAGAAAATCGGTGGTCAAAGAAGGGCTGCACCTGGATGAGTTTTGAGAAAACTTTGGAAGCAAGAAATAAATAAAAATAATAATAAATAATAAAAAATTAAGAGAAAAAAAAAAAACAAAAGAGAGAAGTGGTGGGACTTGGTGATCAAGTCACCCACTCAGCCTGCATCCTCTCTCTATATATACTAGTTATATATGGAGCACCGCACTGTAAGGTATTTGTGATATTAAAAATGGATTTAAAATTTCAGTTAATGGGATGGGATGCTAAGAAAATTGTTTAGTGCATAAGTAAAACAAAGGAACAAGAAATGAATATACGAACTAACATAAGCTACCAAAGAAATCACTATTGATAATTCAATCAAGTGAAATATTCATAATGGGAATGTACACTTACTTTTTTAACAAAGTAACATTGAAAAGGTGTAAACTTTTTGCTGATAAATACGAAGTAGTCAATGGTTTGAATAAAGCGTTTTCAATGTAAGCTCTTCAATCAAGCTTGTGCAAAGAACTGTAAAGCTTTTTTACCTTAAGGAAGAAAGAAGCAGCAGTCAAGATGCAACTAAGGAATGTCCCCGGCCGAAGCCGAAACCTGTTCCATAAAATCAGGCCATTATTATCATTTTGACCTTCAAATCACAAGGATTTGGCTAAAATCCATTTAAAATTTACTCACCATAAGAAGCAGTCTTCTTCCATACTTGTCCATCAAAATTGCTCCAACAATACTTATTGGAACCTAAAACATTACAGCAGAGAGAAACACAGATTCAGATTTTGTCACTCAAGCGCACTGGATTTCCAATTATCCCTGAAAGATTCATCAACTATCAACAAACCTGAATTATCGCGTACGCCAGTGTTCCAACTTTGGTTGATGAAAGCCCTGCAGAAGCAAATGTTTCAGTGGCATAGAAACCAATTCCATTGATCCCTCCAAACTGTTGGAATACCATCAATCCAACACCAATCTGATAAAAATACAAGAGATTTAGACCATGTAAGGCTACATGGAACAGTGGTAAGATCAAAGAAGATGTAAAAACCTTAAAATTCTAGCATGATCAAAATGTTTCTTACGATCACTGAGCGTATTTATGTATTTGGCATCCAACAAATCAAGCAATCTGGATTTTGGAAGACTTTCAAGACTCAAAATATAAGCCTGCCAGTGAAAGTTGTAATCAGAATCATACACTAAAATCAACTTCATTAAACTCTTGGTGACTGTGTTGAAAGAAATGTACCTCAAATTCAGTTGCTTCTCGAGTAACATCAGCATCTTTTCCTCCAAACTTTCTTAATATCTCGGAAGACTTTCAGGACTCAAAATATAATCCTGCCAGTGAAAGCTGTAATCAGAATCATACACTAAAAAGAATTTCATTAAACTCTTGGTGAATGTGTTATGAGAAATGTACCTCAATTTCAGTTGCTTCTCGAGTAACATCAGCATCTTTTCTTCCAAACTTTCTTAATGCAACCTGGAAATCCTTGTTACACCCTACTTTCGCCTGTAAATGCAAACATTTAATTCCAGTACACGGCTTTTGGATCCATTTTAAGCTTTGAGAAGGTCATCAGCCATGTTAAGCTTACCAGCCATCTTGGTGATTCAGGGATCAAGAATAGGCCCAGAAGCAGAATAATGCATGGAAGAATACCTTCAAGAATAAAGCAAAATCAATTTCTTACATTCCTAATTCCCTGGATCAGTTTTTCACATATTTAGTTGCATCACACATATATACACCAAATGATCATTTAAAGTTTTCCAATCAGGGCTAGATTACGACATGATTATATATATATATATATATATATATATATAATATATATGGGCTAATGAAAATATCAAAATTTCTTCCACAACTTTCATCAAACAATACACAAGCAACTTATTATATCAACATAATTGCGATTCAGAAACTTGCACCCAATTTTTCGTTGAGGCATTCTGTCAAATACCAACCATACGTAAAAGCATTAACATTGATCGTATCTGACACAGATTCATAATGCAATGTAATTCGATCCAAATTTAGAACACAGTTTAGAAAACACAATTGATGGACAATCATTTCAGAAGGTACCTCAAACAAAAAATAACGAGAAACAAATTTGGTACTACATAACTGCAAATTCTTGTTGAGCGGTAAGTTCGTATTCATATACTAATGTCAAACATTGAGGACATATACTGAAAATCAGTCTCACACCTATGGAAAAATTTGGCAAATTTATATGACAGTCTCTGAAGTCGATGTTGCAGGAAAAATACCTTTTTATTGAGGGAAAAAATGAAACGAGCCCTCAAAATTGAATGGAAATTTGAAACAAAAGTCTGGGCCTGCATACAAGATATAAGAATAGTATTTCAGAATCTGAAAAGCCAAAAAATTAAGCCAAAATCCAGTTACATACAGTTTAGAATTTTATCCAAAATAAACTTAAAAATTGTGTTCCTCACAAGAGACAGTGAATTATATTATTATTATTAATGAAACCATAAATTCATGACCATCCAAGAAAGAGATAAAGAAGTGCTCCCATGGCTCATACCTAAAATTGGGAAAACATGGCATACCCCACCTGCGTCGTAGGCAATGGATTTATTTCAGAGAAGAAAGACACTGTTGATAGCAGAACATGCAGAAATATATCTACAATTTGGCCAGAGTTTCAGTGACAGATGAGGCTGGAAAGAGTGTTCCGAGGAGTGCTACACCTAGTCACTTGGGCCACCGATCCTATCTTATGTAGATGTACATGCCATATGCCCCATCAAGAAGAATCTCCAACAAGGAAAAACACTAAACACAATTATCAATGCTAATCTTAGATAGTAAATAATGGTTGACCTAAATTCATACCATGTAGTGCGCAACTTTCAATACACATTAATACTCAAGAAAAGAGAAAAAACTATAAACAAACTAAAATCTATACTTGCGTAGTAATTTGTTTTTTATTTTTGGAGATCTAAACCACTTTGGAGCTTATTCAATCTGTTTGACCAACTTCCGCGGTGGCGATGGGGTGTTTTAAATATATATATATATATATATATATTCACAAATTTTTATTTCAAAAGTAACATTTTATGTTTAAATGTATAGTTTTATATATTTTTTTTCTTATTGTGTTTTTTTTCCTAATTGTTTAAATAATTTTTTTATAAGTATCACTTTTAAGTCTGAAAATATAAGTGTTGCTATCTAAAATATACCTAATTTAAAAATATAAGTTAAATTCTTAACAAGTGTCACTTTAGTGTCCACTAAAATAACTCTAGTTCTCAACAAGTATCACCTTTATTCCCAGAAATATAAGTTTAACTTTTAACAATTATCACTTTTACGTTCGAAAGTATAACATTTATGACCAACAATACCACTTTGAATAATAAGGGCAAAGGTGCATTTTTGACACCAACCTTCTTCTCAATATCTAATTTTGCTACTAATGTTTTTTTAGGTCAAAAAATACCACTGACGTTTTTAAAAAGGTCCAAATTTGCCACTAATATTTTTTTTAGGGTCCAAAAATGCCACCTAAAAAAACGAATGAAACATTAGGTCCAAATCCAACGAGTTATTCTCAAGGTCCAAATCCAAACCCAGATTGTAAAACGAATGAAACAATCATCAGATTCGGGTCAGCATTCATTCATGATTTCATTCATTACATTACATAAAATCTTCCTAACTCAGGAAACCACTCAATCAAAGGTCCACTACTGTCCTTCCCAATTTAGAGATGATGATGATGGAGAACACGATCAATATCAATGGCGGAATGAAATCAAATGAAAAAAACAGAGAAAATATGGCTTCTTTTACACTAATTTTCTCCTTCCTTCCTTACTGCTTCTAAACTCTATCCCTAAAGACTACGAAAACGATAGCAACAATGGCCGCTCTCCATAGAGTTTCTAAGCATACACTGATCCGCAGGAGAGAGCCATCAACAGCACGGCTGCTTGCTCTTCTTCTCTCAATGTCCTCAACAGCTTCCCCGATCTCTCCGTTAGCATCATTTCACCGCCTACACCCATCAATTTCATCTTCAACGACTGCCCTATGCCTCCTCTTCTGCCGCCGCTGCTCCCTCCGCTGATATTAAAATCGAGATAAAGATACAGGGGCAAAGTTGGACCCTTTTAAAAACGTCGGTGGTATTTTTGGATCTAAAAAAACATTAGTAGCAAAGTTGGACCGTTTTAAAAATGTCGATGGCATTTTTGGACCTAAAAAAAATTAGTGGCAAAGTTAAACCTTAAGAAGAACGTTAGTGGCAAAAATGCACATTTGCCCTGAATAATAAAGCCTTTTTTTTTATTTATCATTTTTCAGTTCAAAATTAATATCCTCAAACTTTACAAATATCACAAGTGTTACTTTGCAAATAAATTTTCGTTTTTAGTGTCTCTTTTTTTAAAGTTAACAGTCTAACATTTGACAAGTATCAGATTTACTACTTTGTATAATAAATTTTGGTTAAAGAGTAAAACTCTTAAACTTGACAAGTATCACGTATAAGTGTTATTTTGTATAATAAATCTTTATTTTTTAAGTAATGATAGACTCAGCAATAAATCATAGCAATTTTTTAATAGCAACTTATGCGGCATGCATTCATTAGTTACATTTTTATTAATATCATATAATTGGTTAATGAATGCATGCCACATGAGTTGCTAACAAGAAATTACTATGATTTGTTGCTAATTTTTGAATATATCTTTTTCGGTTAAAAAGAAACACTCTCAAATTTGACAACTATCGTATATGTTACTTTGTATAATAAAGTGTCTAATTTATCAAGAAGTTTAATTTGCAAAAATATTACTTTTAAGTGATATTTTTAAAAATAAACATTTTTATTTTAAGAAGTACATGTTTAATCCGCAAAGTTATCACTTGTTGTTATAGAGTATAAAGGCTACTTCATAAAATAAAGTTTTCATGTCAAAAAGTAAGTGTTTAATATGCAAAAGTATCATATTTAGGTTCCAAAATATAAGTGTTATTCTCTCAAATAAAATTTCATTTAAAGCATATAAGTTTAATTCTCAAAACGTTTATGAAAAAAAGTAAAATTTTATGCCTAAAAAAGAAGGAATATTATTGAAAAGGGAAAATCAAATTGTTAAAAACCGTAAAAAGAAAATTATAGAATTTAGTGCAAAATCTCTTTATCCCTTAGTTCTATGTGATTTTAATATAATCACAATAACCTATTTTAGTATATATTTTTCTAAAGGTAGATAAATATATTTTTTGCATTACAACAAATCTGCCATATATATATTATAAATTTGCCATAAAAATAAAAAAATAAAAAAGGAAAGGAAGAATAATACAATAATTACTAAAGGATTAAAAATTTAAAAAAATAAAAAAAAAAGGAAAGGAAGACGTGAGAGCATATTTTACTCAGAAAAAAAAAAAAAGAATTTTGAGGCAATATCAAGATATCAACTTATCAAGTAAAAAACTGGGATATGATCTCAAAATAAAGTAAAATAAAATAAAATAAAAAATGGGCGTTTGCAGTTATGCTTGATGTTTGAACGGGAAAAAAATCGAAAGAGGGAGGAAAGAGAGGAGGTAGGAGGACAAGAAATAAATGAGAAAGAGAAGAATAGTAGGCTATTAGTTACATTTAATGAAGAGATAAATATAACTCATTAAATACCTATCTATGTCATATTATTTTATTTACTTATTGCTTATGTGTCTGCCACATGTACACAAGGTCACTGACCCTCAGGGTAAGTGAAGATTTTTCCGAGTATTCCGTGCAAAGCTTGGCAACAGTGGCTGTGGAGTGCCTGGGGATGCGTGAGAGACAAACATCTAAGACGGTTGAACTGATCGCTGTTTTTTTAAGGATTCTCTATTCACATGAACACACTTATTATTCACACGAATATTTTCCTATGAATTTAATAAAATTTAAAATAAAATTTAAAAAACAGCAGCATTTTGCAAAAAATGCCGCCAGCTTTTTTGCAAAAATGCTGCCAACTCGGCATTTTCTAGAAAGTGTTGACCGCTCCAAAATGTCGCCAGCTCCGGGAGACACTTTGCAAGCGGGCAACATTTTTTAGAAAATCTCACTCACTCCAGGCGAGATTGTATATCAGATAATAAATTTGAAAAAAAAAATTTTAACTTTAAGCAAAAAAATGTGTACATTGTTTACTTACGCTGAAATATGGACCATTCTCATAGATTTTTTGGTAGGTGAAAATTTATGTTGATAAATTTTCTCAAAATATAAGAAAATGTATTTTTATCTTTTCAACACTAAAATTTTTAAAAATGTCCTGCAAATAGTAAAACCGTTCCTGCAAATAGTATGCCCCTTTTTTTATTTCCGGTTGCAAGATGCCAAATGACAAGTTTAACCCTTAAGTGACAACTTGCCCAGAAAAATATGCTGGAATGACAGCTTTGCCCCCCTAAAACACACCGTGCTCATACATAACTTTTACTATTCATGTGGGACCAAAGGGCAGTTTCGTCCGATCCGTGCATGCTTTATATATATAGGATACATATAGCTAAAGCTAAACTAAAACAAAAGAAAGAAAGACAAACAACAACACAGCAAACCGAAAAGAAAAGAATAATGTGTCCATTATTATCTTAATTTTCTTCATCGTGTACTCCAGTTGAAATTGTAATTATTTATGGGTTGTTAGGAATGTTATATATATGTTATAGGAATGATTTTTATCAAAAGAAATTAATGAAAACATGTTTTTGAGTTAGTTTTAATTTAAAACCCGAAGTTAGAATTTTGGAAAAAACTGGAATTTTATAAAAATCAGTTATAACCGAACTACGGATCGATTATACCCGAGTTTCTTGGCGAAAGCTCAAGAAACTCGGCTATTGCACCCTCCTCCAATAGACATGAGATTGCCTCCAACAATCTGTTACAAAAATTTTCATCGATTTTTGAGGAGGAAACCCTTCTCGAATACACCTATTGGAGGCAGTTTTTTTGAAACCCGCCTCTAAATGGGCTCCTCCAATGGCCCTTTTTGTATAGAGTAGCTAGGACACTACTACAGAAAACCCCATTGGGGGTGCTCATTTAGAGGCGGGTGCCCAAACATCCTACTCCAAAGGCCAAGAAAATCTTGGGCTTCAGGAATAGAGGGGGTTTTCCTGAACCCGCCTCCAATAATGTTAAAAATTAATGCTTATTGGAGGCGGGTTTCGCAGGAACCCGACTCCAATTACGAAACCCGCCTCCAATTTTTAACATTATTGGAGGCGGGTTCCGGAAAACCCGCCTCTATTCCTGAAGCCTGAGATTTTCTTGGCCTGAATACCCGCCTCTAAATAGGAGCTGTAATGGGATTTTCTGTGGTAGTGTCATTGTCAATATTTTTCTCATGAAAAAGAATAAAATACCTTGTTTGCTAATTGCTAGAATCTCTTTCGGCTTATCATCTAAAACCCTTTTCAGCTTATCATAGAATTAGGTCCTGAAAAAATGATAGTAATTGTGTTTTTGCTCGACTACAGTTTTCAATGTTTGCCCCTGCTGCTGCAAATACCTACCCCATAAAGAATAAAAAGATAACAATGTTCAGAAAACAAAGAGAAATCTCCGAAGTGGAAAAAAGTAATCAGTTCATGTGTTCTTGCAATGGCTTCTAGTTTGAAACAAAATCTCTTGGGAAGAAGTCAAAGGATTTTACACAGAACTCACCAGCTCAAGCTTCCCCCACGATGTCTTGATGACCACTTTCCAACCCATCAAAGTCAAAATCATCCTTTTTTTTTTTTCTTCTCTTTTTCTATCCTTAATCTGATTAGCAGATCTTAGTCAAGCAATCAGGACCACTAAACGATAGAAGAAGTGGTTTTTCATCATTTGTTTTGCAACGATCAAGAAGATTATATACTCATTTATAAAAATTGGGAAGTCTAATTGGAGAGGATGTGGTATGTCTTCCAATAGGTTGGAAAGTTTGCTCGTGCGGTGTCTCATCCTCGTCATGGTTACTGTGCGATCACAATGCTTGAGCTCCTCTACTAGACGTCAATCGGTGACCTAGAACACTGACATTAAGCATATGAGTTTATAGTTCTCTAGTCATACGTGCTCTATTTCGGTTAGCATCATCTAAACTAGCATCTTCCATCATAGTGCTTATTTCATTGTACATTTGAATCCAACCCCTAAACTGTTTAAGATTGAACGAAAAAAAAAAAGGTACAAAAATAACAAAATCATAAAAATAATAATAAATGAAATACTTACCGAATACTCCAAACAAGTCACACTCGGCTCAACCCCCTCAAGTAGACGATGCGATGGATTACCTATTAACATTCTTGTGATACAACGGTACCAATCCATATATAGAGAATACCAACTCAAAGGTGTATTGTCACACTCACCCACAAGTACATTTAATCTTGCTCGTCTTCACTCAATGATATGGGCAGAGGTGTATCTTTGACCAATTCTCCCCAATATAACCTCTACAATCAAACTTATGAAGTCTATCATTGGTGTCCACAAGTGGTGGGACATGTAGTGGATGCCCATATGTTCTTTCCATCTTCGCAGTACCAGCACAAGGTTGCTAAATAAACTGTCATGAGCATACATATGATTTTCAAAAATAAATAACCGATAAAATTATCATATTGACCGAATAGATATTCACAATGTTTGGAGCACTTACCTCGTCATCTCTAAAATAATCTAATTGATCTTGATTTGAACGCAAATAATGCTTTCCAGTAAATACGAAAGTAAAATTGGTTCTCCATCCGAAAATTATTCAAAATCAAACGTACTAACAAATGAAAAAGGCAAGAAAAATATATATATAGTGATGACATTTGAAGACTCGCATGTAGGGGTGTAAATGAGCCAAGTTACTCGCAAGCCGCTCGCGATCAGCTCGGTCAAAGCTTGGCTAGAGCTTGGTCAAAGTCGAGCCGGCTTGTTTAATAATCGAGCCTAGCTCGAGCCCAATTACTACTGGCTCGATGGCTCGTCGAGCCTATCGAGCCAGTAGTAATATATTTTTTAATATTTTTATATATTTTTTAGTATAAATTAAAAAAATTAATTTGAGCTCGAGTTGGAGCTCGAGCTCGGGCTTGAGTTCAAGCTCAAAAGCTTGCTCTACACTGAGCTTGAGCCTATTATAACTTGGATGAGCTCGAACCCAAATATTTAGGCTCGAGCCGAGCTCAAGCCTGACTGATTTTTATCAAGCTCAGCTCGATAAGACCCTAGCTCTGCCTCAGCTCGGCTCGTTTACAACCCTACTCGCACGCTAGCTCGAGGGCCAAGGGGTAGATTTGGATCTCTAGGGAATTCAATAAACCCTGTAACGGTGGGTCTCAATTTTGGTAGTCGTTCCCAAACCTACAGCTGTATTAGGTCTATCGACCACAGAAGTTCTTCGCTTTCTTTTTAGGCGCCCTGCACAATGATCAGTATAGAGTAGCAAGGGCAGCCTGCCGTATTGAAATTGGCAATCAACGGTAAGTACATTAACTTAACCTTGTTGCCGGAATAGTCCCCAAAAATGATCGAAATCAACTGCATCATACGAGACCATGCATGTTGTTCTACTTCCAAAGCTGTAGACTCACCCTTAAGTAGATGTGGGAGCAAATACTTAACTGTACTAGAAGTTAGAAGACATTGCCCTTTGAAATGCTCCTGAGGTGGATAATATCCAACAATTGTGTTGAATTTGTGCTCCCAACGTATGTGGATAAGCCCAGGAGTAATGGGTAATCATAAATTCATTAGGATTAATGGTAATTATAAAGCCATTAGAATTAATGAGTAAATCATAAACAACAAATGATTTATCATTAATAAGAAACTTAGTTGGATTGAGACTAAATTCAAGGCTCAATAAAACATGTTATATCTATAAATAGGCATGTTGGAGTTTAACGATTAGATATTTTTCTATAATTTTCGTAAGATGCTGATGGTTTTCTGGTGAAGTTTTTCACGGGTTTTGATTTCTGTTTTGGGTTTTGGTACTTTTGTTGATTGTTAAAGGCCATATCTCAATTGTGTATTTGCTGAGAATTGTACTTTGTGTCATGAAGAATACAACCTCGAAGCTTTCATCGGCAATTAGTAGCATATCAGTGACTATCGGTACGAGATTTGTTCAACTACATAATTATACTACGTTTATATCTATACTAAGTGTAGATTTGCAATTTAGTATATTAGATAGACTGTTGTGGTTTAGATCTGTTAATTATCAGATAAAATATTGTAATCATCAGTTGTATTGACTGCTTCATTGTCTTTTGTCAATCGTTGTTGGACGATTTCCAATACCATTAATGAAATTTTTTTAAAAAAATATCGTGATTTGATGAAATTATCAAACTGACTATTATCAATCTAGTGAAAAAATTGAACCATTCAAGAATATGAAACGACAAAATTTTGTTCACACAAACTAAGCGAATCCATTGTTTGATGAAATATACTAGTCCATTTCCTGTCTAATTGATCACGAGCTGATTTAGTCATTTTATATATACCGTTTTACTAAATACAGATATCACTTAAAAGTGAAAATGCAAAGATAGTCTTGCATTTAGTATTTTAAGCAAAATTTATAGAGTTTTGATCTACGGGTTCGGACCTTGGAGATGGCGAGGAATTTTTTTAATTATTAATATTAACCATTTGCATTTTTATAAGTATAACAACCATGAGTAACAAGTTACTCATACCGACGTGAAAGTTTGCAAGCCGAACCGGTTAGAAAGTCAAAATTGGTGTCCTTTCAACTAAAATTTCAACCTCAAAATAAAAATAAATAAATAAATATATAAATTTGAATCTAGAGTCCACGATCCTTCTTCTTTTTTTTTTTTTCCTTTTTTTTTCCTTTTCCTTCTTTTCAAATAAGAGATGTTCATTAAATGCGCTGAAAATTATCGAGAAACTACATCGTATGAAATGCTCTAATTTTCACACTCAAAACACCATTTTAGTGATTAAATGTATAATTATTGAGCGAAACGCTATTTGAATTTATGATCTATACATGACGTGTACTTTTAAATTAATTGCGGTTTGAATTATGATTTTTACTTTATTTTACTTTATATTATATGAACATGACATATATTCATTAGTTTCCGCTTATTTTATAAATAAGTTGAAATTTTTTAATATTAAATCATTAATTAAAAATACAATCGACATATTTTGACTTTTTTTTCTTTCTTTCTTTCTTATGAATAAACAGTCCAAGAAAAAAGAGAAAGAAAACAAAATGTCAACCGGAAATGGCAACGACATGACTTGATTAGTCTATTTCTTGTACAAGGATCCATTTATTTTACGTTTTCAAATCTGAACTCTTTTATTATAAATGTTTTAGAAATAACATTTTTTAAAAAAGAAAATGTACCGAAATTCGTTTAAGGCCTTAAATACCTGGAAATGTCCACTAGACCAAGTCGTTGGAACAATATTTTATTATTATTATTATTTATTTTAGTATATGTAGTTTTTTGAGCTAGGACACTTTTCCCATTATGTTTCAAAATCATTCAATCCCCCATACATAACTAAAATATCCAATTTACTAAAAATATTCAAGTTAACGAATATTTGGATTACACTCTCATGTGGTGATGCATCACTATAATGAACCATTACTTCAATTGGATATCTTTAATCCATTGAACACTTTAGAATCCTAAATCATAAGGGATAACCGAATATTTTAGAGCACTAGAAGAAACGTTTCATGACATAAATCCAAATTAAAAAAAAAATTATATTTCGCTTTCAGATTCACCGTTTAGAGACAGTGGACCCCTCACAACTTAAGTGGACTCACATTTCAGTGGGGCCCACTAAAATTGTGAGGAGAGACACTGTCACCTTGCGACATTAGATCCCCCTCATATATTTCACCCTAAACAAGATTCACATACACAAACAATCCCATAAGAGCCCTACTCTCCACTATCTTTTCAGCAGATAGTCAGAATCCAAATGAATTGGGTACAGATCTTTAGCAGAGGTTGAAGAACCTGTAAATGGCACATCCATTGACACCTCTTGTACCTGTTGCTCTGTTGTGATTTCAAAGGCCTCAAACTTGTCATTTTTGCTTGAAGAAACACTCAGTTCTGAAATTGACCTTTCATAAGCTCCTTTACCTTCCAACATGCTAACCACACAAGACATGCTAGGTCTTTCAGTTCCTGTGGCATTTGTGCAGAGAAGAGCTATGTCCAATGCCAACATAATCTCTTCTTCTTCATGGTTGTTTGATCCTAATCTTGGATCTTTTAGATCCATTAGTTTCCCTTCCTCCTTTAGCTGATTAGCCTAAAAGGACCAAATTGATCAGATTTCAGCACAGAAACATTGTTTTTCTGAAAGATGGAACATCCTAGATTGATTAACTTCTTCGCTATCATGTTTGTTTTGAAAACATGTTTTTGGAAAATAGTTTTTTAATGTAGAGAGTGGATTGAAAATGTAAAAAAAGTGTATTGGGAATGATGAGTTATTAGTATAAAATGTAAATATCCAAAAACAAGGTTTTGAAAATATACTAACCAACACTCCCTAGTTTTTGTTGTGTGTGCTGTGAAATGAGTGAAATGTAAAGCTACATATTCAATTGCATTAATTAGATGCCATATAATGAGAAACAAAGTCACACTGGAAACTAGAGCAGCTAAGAAGGTAATGAAGGCTCAAGATGAAAAGCTTAATCATTCTGGTCAGGGTTGGACTCCCTCAGTTTGTTTCCGAGTTCAGATCCTCTGTTTCACTAAATGTATACCACAACTTAAACACACGTGTTTTAACGTTTGTTGTTGTTTTTGCAATTACACACGGTTAGTACATATTTAGTGGGATAGTCGATCGATCTAGTCCCTTAGTTCACGTCAAATCTATTTTACTTAAAGCAATAACAAGCATGAATGATGAAACTGTAAATTCAATAGAGAGAAAATGACTTTACCCAGTCAAGAAGGTAAAAGCACTCATGCTTTGTTTTGGCAATAGTGTTACTCCTTCCACTCACAATTTCCAGAAGGACAACTCCATAGCTATAAACGTCGGCTTTGTCTGTTAAATAGCCCCTCATTGCATATTCAGGTGCCATATATCCACTACAAGTCAGCAGTATAACATCAGAACAAGTATTCTTAACACAAAATGATGTCAAGACAGGACACTTAAAACTGGTAACGAAAGAGTATCATGCAAAAAATTTTCTTCTAAGGAAATGTTATAAAGGACTCACAGGGTTCCAGCAATCCGAGTACTTATGTGGGTATTTTCTTCTTCGTGAAGCTTAGCAAGACCAAAATCAGAAATCTTGGGATTTAGATCCTTATCAAGAAGCACATTGGTGGCCTTGATGTCTCTGTGGACAATCTTTAATCTTGATTCTTCATGGAGGTAAGCCAAACCTCTTGCTATACCAATAGCAATGGCGTGTCTTGTTGGCCAATCTAATTCCAACTGGTGTTCTTCAGGTCCTGAAAGCACTCAGGTGAATGGAAAGAATGAGACAGAATTATGGTAATTTCTGCAAGCAAAGTTCCATATTCAACATTGTTAGAATATGGACTTCACTGAACAAAAACATGCAACCTGAACTCACCAAACAATGCGCGAGCTAGGTTGTTGTTCTCCATATACTCATAGATAAGCAGTAACTGGTTCTCCTCAATGCAGCATCCATAGAGCTTCACAAGGTTAGGGTGTTGTAGAGCCGAAATCATGCCTATTTCATTCACAAACTCACGGTTTCCTTGCTTGGATTTTGAAGACAGCTGTTTCACAGCGATGATAGTTCCATCTCTCAGATGACCCTTTAAGGGACATAGAATGCCACGTTAAGCAAATAAATCAGACGGAAGCTGAAATGCTATGTTTTGGGAGTATAAGGATTAGATGAAGTCACCTTGTACACAGGACCAAAACCACCTTCTCCAATTTTGTTAGATGCATCGAAATTTTTTGTAGCAGCTTTAATTTGTCTGAGAGCGAATGTTCCTGTATGCAAGTCTAAATAGAAAATGCAGTCATCAGAGTAAATATTTCTCTCGGTATATTCATTATCTTGAGAAAATTCAGAAAGCCAGTCATGAAATACCATGATGTAAATAGAAATTGTACTTCATGAGAATATGATGGCTTACCATTGTCCATGGAATCCTTGCATCGCAGACAGCCTTTCCACCAGAGAATAACTAGAACCACAGAAATGACAAAAAGAACAGCAAGAGTAATCCCAACTACAGCACCTGTCGGCAGGCTGTTACCATGATCTACAGGAGAAGATGCACGGTTGAGTTATCCAACCAATGCCTTGTCTAAAAATAAAATGTAAACACAATAGAATGTTTCCATTTCGTGTCTCTAATCTAAATCGATTTCTGAAGGGAAAAGAGCGTCTTGAAAAGCAACAGACGACAAAACATAATGACCATCCCTCACATGGTATTGATTAGGAGTGTGAGAGTCAGATTGCACAATTGCCTCACATGATATTGATTTATAGGGCAATGAAACTATAAAATGGCAGAGTATTGTAACTTGCCTTCTGCGTTTACTTATTTTTGGTTTGCGCAGCGTATGAATATGAGTATAAAGTTAACATAAAGATACAGAGTTTCACTGGTTCTTCCACACAAAAATGAGAGCTTTTCAACACTACAAAACTTACCAAAATTCACAGAAATTGCTGAAATTAGCGGACCATATGCTCCCAGAAGAGGGATACCATTCGTCCCCCTTCCAGCCCAGTAGAAGCGGACGTCCAAGGTACCGTCACTTACCACAGCAGTAAAGTTTATAACAATAGGTTTACCAACCCCGCCTGCTTCATCCTCGATATTGAAATCTTTCTTAACCAACTTCCCCTGAACAAGTAAGGAAACGAAATCATGAATCATTATGCATAAGAAATAAGTGCAAAATACAACAATTAATTATCCAAGCCAATATTTAAACTTTAATCAGTTATTTCTGAAACTAGTAAAGTGGAAAAATAACAAACCTGAATGTAAATATCAAAGAGGCGCCTCCCCAGGCTAGCATATGTTCTGTCATCACTAAATACTATTTCGGCAAAGTGAAGGTTAACAGTGAAGCTACCATTTCTCAGACAGAAACAATAATAAGTCAATGAAAGAGCGGACAGTCGGGCATTCTTATACAGTTCCAGATTGTTCCCAGTCCCAGATATATTGGGGTTATCCCAGATATATGCATGAGTATTATCCAAGAAGTGACCAGTACTGCTAAACGCCCAGATATTCCCACCCTCAACAAAATTTGAAGGCCCACCTGTTTTTATATCTTCTTCATAACTTGTACCATCGTCAAGTTTCTCTTCTTTCCCGCCACAATTTATATTCAGAGAGTCAACACCTGTTATGAAGAAATTAGCACAGGAAACAAAATACAGAATACTTGTTAATGTAATTCTGTGGTCATCAGCAGATTTCTTTTCAAGGTTACACTATCATAAACAAATGGAAGTAGAATTCTAACTTAGGAAAAGATGCTCGTATATGGAATTCGATCATAAATATGCAATGTCATGGTTTAGAAATTTGACTTAAATTTATCATGTTCTTTTTCCTAGATTTGAATCTTCCTTGTGCTTTAAATCCTCAAACTCAAGCCTAAATTCAGAGAAAACACACATAATAGTTAAGATTTTTTTAATAAATTCGTGTTTACAAGAATTGTTTTCTATGTCCTTTCTTAGTTACTTATTGTAGAAAAGGCAATTTATAATTTGCAGCTTAGGTTGTGGTACCCTTTTATTTTCTAGACAAGACTTGAATTCTAACAAATATGCTGCCCTACTCAGCAGAGTATACAACGTTACAACGTACAAGCAAAAGAGTTTAAACAAGATTAACTTACTTTTTGGACACTGAGAGCTGCTTAAGCATAAAACAATGCTTCTGAAAAAACAATGAAGCATTCAGACATAGCTATCATTAGGTGCAACTGCAGTTAAAAGTAAAAGAGTGAAGTGCATTTCCAATCACGTAACTTTGTTCAAGTGCATAATTAGTTTTGAAAAGTTGATTTTTAATAATTTTCAAAAATGTGCAAAAATTGTCACTTCTTCATACCCAACCGTTAAGTCTCTAACGGAGGTTTTGTTGACAGGGTAAAATCGTCATTTGCCTTTTAATTTCCTTTTATTTCTTTATCAATTTAATTTAATTACATTTCTTCTTCTCCTCTTCTTTCCTCCGACGCGCACTCCTGATCCTCTTCTTCAATGGCTCGCCACTTTGATTTCCACATCCATGAACCTCAAAATACCGTCATCCTCACAACTTCTGTTGGTGACCCTCCTTTCCTATTAACTTTCGTTTCTACTAACAGAAGAAACAGCCAGAACGACGGCGTTTCAAGGAATTTCCCGTCCTCCGTCGTCGACCAGATCGGAAACCGACGGGGCTTTCTTCGCGCAAATCAAAATTAATCAAGCAAATCAAGTTTGATTTTGGTTTTGAATCCAGTCTGATTAATTAAAAACATCTTGCCTTTTTGTGATTTTGCTTTGCTTGATCGGAAACGGACGGGGTTTTCTAGATTCCAGTCCGATTAATTTGCTTGATTTTGATTTTCTGGTTTTGGATTTTGATATTGACTTTGTAAGCTCCCCATTTGAATCCAACTGTTTTTGATAATCAAGAAAATTAATTGGAATGTGCCGCCGGGAAAAAGAAAAAAAGAGGAGAGATTGGTGAAGAGGATGAACAGTGTAGATGCCACTGTTCATAAAATTTATAAATAGGCCCCTGTTATTTTCTTTTTCTTAAATAAGGGCCCTAACTTATTTTTTTAGAAAAATTAAATAGGAAAAATTAAATATTAGACTATCTTAAATTAAAAGTATTATAATTTAAAACACAAATATCTACATTAAAACATAAATATATCATTATCATTAAGAACAATTACTATTTTAGTAATATTATTATACTGTAAAATTTATTAGTAGTCGAATAGGTAAAAAAAAATGAAAGATTGGGGGTCTATTTGCTAACAAAAGTAAAATACTTGAAAGGTAAGTTAAAGGAAAAGGAAACTGGATGATTTTGCCCTCAAAAATTAGATTATGTTAACGGTTGGATTTGACAGAGTGACCATTTTTGCACGTATTTGAAAGTTACGTGATTAAAAATCAGTTTTTCAAAGTTGCATGATTATTTTTGCAATTTTTACAGAGTTAGTGATTAGTTATGCAGTTTACTCAAAGGAGAAAGATGAGGTAAAACTCCATCGGGTTAAAGTGCCATATTGACTGAGTGAGACAGGCTGAGAAAGACTTACAACGTGTTGCCCTTGGAAGAGCTAGCAAACAAGTTCCTATATAGATTCAATCTCACATGTTAGCCAGCAGAGATAAAGCTTCACACTGAAATTATTCTCACTTTAAAGAAGTAAGAGCAATCTTACGTGTTTACCAGTTGACAATTTAAGGCTTCTGGAGTAAAATTGTTGTATGACAGATCACTGGATTACAATGAAAGTAATGATTCGTGAGAAGAGCTAAAACAGAATGAGACAATGAGCCAAAGAATTATTTCTATGATCATTGACATAAGCAAGAAAACTTTGAAAAGCCCAGATAAAGAAGTAACAAGTCTTCAATTTTTCCCACCCATTGAAAGGATCCATAATAGTCACTTGCTATGTCATGGAGGTTAAAACCAAAAGGACATTGATAAACAACAGAAATACTCAAATTATTATGAGATAAAACTAAACCGAATTTAAACAACCATTACATTGGTCAAGAGGATAAAAAACTATCAACTTACATATTTTTTCCTTTATCCCGCATCCATGGAGGCACTGGTCCAGAGAGCAAGTTTCCAGTCAGATAACTAGAAAGAATACCAGTCATGAGTTAGTATGTTGAACAAAAACCTGCTCTATAACATCAAATAGCAATTTTCCTACATGGATTGGTCTAGGATAACCTCATAGAATGCTTACATATAATCTGTGCGTGACAACCCCTCTAAGTTATCTGGAATTGGTCCAGTCAATTTGTTAAAACTGAGATCCCTGCAAAGCATCAGTGAAGAAGAAATTGCTATGAAATTAGGTCTTGCAAAAGTGATCCAAAAGTGCAATAGTGAGCTTGTCAGGATAATTATTAATCTACTCACAAGATCTTCAATGATGCCTGCCATGTTGTCATATTGCCAAGATAATCTGGTATCGGTCCAGTAATATTGCAATTCCTCAATATACTAAACAATCAATTCCATGCGGAGTCAGATAGAATGAATATGTATATCTTTATGGTAATGCAGTGATATCTCACGAGACTTACAGTCTATACATATTTTTTACGCCGGCGAGAGAAGGAAAACTGGTGTCATTTCCATTCAAATCACTGATTCTCCTGTTCATATCAATTCAAAAAACTAGTTATGTGAAGTATCAAATTATCATATTTTAAGAACCATCAACTTAGTAATTGGGAATCCATTAATAATAGCCAAAATAAGGTACGGACTCACAGTTCACTTAAATTGGTCAAGGAACCAATGCCAGAAGGTATCGGCCCACTTAGACGAGTAGCCTGAATTAACCTGCCATCATAAGATATTAGTTCCCAGAACAAAGTAGAAATCATCATAACGAGCTAGGGTAAATGTCTTACAGTTTTTCAAGATGTTTCCAGTTTCCGATGAAGTTCGGTATAGTCCCCACAAATTGATTATCAGAAATCATGCTTAAAAATAAAAGAAAACGAATCCTCAGAAATCAGAATACACATTCCAAATAATTAAGGTGGAATGAATCCAAATGTAAAACACGAGGAGCTCACAAGTTCTTCAAAGTGATCAAATTAGCCAATTGTCCAGGCAACTCACCAGTCAAGTAATTTGTTCTCAGAGCTCTTTGTTGCCAAGAAGGGAAACAGGTTATCAATTCTCAAAACTTTATCAAGGAAAATGGCAGAACAAATAAGCAATCTGACTATAAAAACATTGAAATTTCTCTCTAAGTGTTCTTACAGATTCTCTATGCTAGAGAGGTTCCCAAGCTCTGGAGGAATAACTCCAGTCAACTGATTGTAGTCCAGAGTCCTATCAGATGTTCGATAGAAAATTCAAGCAAACATACTACTCACCATTTATGAAAACAGCATACACAATAAAGGATTGAGGAAAATCTTACAGATCGACTAATGTGCTGATATTTCCCAATTCTTTTGGGATTGGCCCTGATATTCGGTTTCCAAGTAGGGAACTGCAGTACTCACATTTTAGCACCAAAAAGGCCAAATCCCTTTTCAATTAAAACGTACAAATAAGAAAGCGAGACGTACATGTTCACGAGTTGCATGGAACCCCATTCTCTGGGGATGGTGCCGTTGAGGTAGTTCCGGGTCAGATTACTAGGAAATTTCAATCAGGTCTTGTCAAGTTAGTTTAAGTTGTGAACTTTTTCATGGGTTCTTCTTTTCTTTTAACATTTCATTCTGCTAAGAACTATACTGGCAGGTGTACTTACATCTCTCGTAGGAAAGGAAGTTTAGTCAATTCAGGCGGCAGCGTTCCGGAAAGGTTCTGAACTCTGAGTATTCTGCATTTCCAGAGACCATGATGATCATATAATTAGGCATCGTATGAAACCATTTAACCCAAAATGTGGGTTGGGGAGTCAAAAAAAAAAGCGTACAGAGAGACTAAAAATAATATGATGAAACTGGGATTGAATTGAAATTGTGAATTGAATACAATCTCTCATCAATATGTATACAGATACAACATCAACAACTCACTACGTGGAATCGACTATATAGATCATAGATCGCCATCATGTACTGTCGAGATCTGTATATAGGTAGATGTAAGTAAAAACATAATTAAGGAAGCATGAGTTTACTGAAGATGAACTTACATGCTAACGACATGGCAGGTAGTGTTATTGATGAAGGAACAATCACAGGTAACCCCGTCCTTGTGATCTTCATCTGCATTTGGAGTAATCCAGTTATTTAGACGACTGCATGGATCTACACTGAAATCCCAATCTTTCTTCCCTAAAGTTGCTCCAATTTGTTTCAAAGCCTCCACTACAACATTCCAACAATACATCAATTCAAAGCCAGAAAATGAAATTAAGGACCAAAAGAAAGTAGCCCACAAGTTCATACACCTGTACCTTCATCATCAGGAAGAAGAGCTTGTCCAGAAGCTAGAGTTGCAAGGCAAATGAAAGCAGCAGTAGCAGAAGCAAGAGGCAATAGCACTCTAGGACACAACATTTTTGGGTTGTTCTGAAATCTGAATGCAACTTCAGAGGAGAGAAGACTCATGTATGAATGATGACTAGTCAATGGTGATGAACAAGTGATGTATAATTGCTAAACTGGACCAACTTCTGTTAGGAAAAACAGACCTCAGAATCTTTGAACCACTTGTTAGGAAGAACACTACAGCGGAATTGAAAATAGAAAAGAAAACATAGCAATTTAATTCACGGGATTACGCATTATTTCAAATTAACAAACAGAGAATTATAGAATAGAAGAGTTAACATCTTTGCCCTCAATTCTTCTATTCTACTTCCCCCTCTACAGTTTTCTAGAGAAGAGCATGGCCTAATACTAATTGTATTAGAATTTTGAGGAGATACCACAATAACTTCTTGGTTTGTACTATTTCAGTATGTGCCAGATGAGAGTGATATTAATAAAGCTTGTCGTGAGGCTACCAAAATGCACAAAAAATCAGTGCTTAAACTTGCAAGAAGTCATTACAAATAGTATAGAAAGCAAGGTCAATCAACAGGGAACAGTTGACTAAAACTTTCATTCCTATCGATTTGAAAAACTGGTTGATTTGCAATCACCTCTTTGTCTTGGAGAGACCTTTAAAATTTGTCACTTTATAAAAACCAAAACTTCACAAGAACAGATAAAATTATCAATTAAAAAACATTCCAACATCATGTAAATCGCATTAACCTCATGTATAAAATCATAAACATCTAAAGGAAACTAATAACACAACATCGATCAATTAAAAGGCCGTGGGCTCCCTACGACATACCCCAATCCCCCCTTAACGTGTTGGCAGTTACCGTGGGCTCCCTACGACATGACTACTGCTCTAGCTAATCTAATTAAAAGGCCGTGGGCTCCCTACGACACCTTATTAACCAAATTAACAGCATTAAAAACTAGGGAAACATGATACTAACAATTCTTATCGGATTAACTTTAATAATTATTATCCGATTATCCTATATTACCCGACGGTAATTTCGTCACTAATTGACACTAAACAAGTTGATCAGACTTACCAAAATCCTAGTATGCAAAGCTATGTTCACAGGATGAAAAGAGAATGCATGCAATTAGACAAAAATCAATCTCCAATTTCATATATGCATGTGTTAATGTTCTTTACAGAATGTCGGAACTGAATGTTTAGCTACTCATGGTTATGGCAAATACACTTAGATTTGATGTAAAAGCCTTTAGACAAAGCAACAAAGAAGAAAAGACGGAAATAGAAATACTTATTAATGAAAGCAAATCTAAACCACCCCCCGTTCGGCCAAATGGATGACTGAACGGGAATAATCCAGCTCAATGAACAATTATGAACTTACTGTATTAATTTCTCCTTAATTCCAGAACGGAAAACAAAGGAGTAGCTAATATAAAACTACTTGAAAAGCTAAGGAAAATGGAAAAGAGAGTATCAAAACTTTAATGAAAACTAAAGTGAACAAGGGAGGAAAACTAAAACTATTGTAAGAATGGAAAAATGCTAAAAAGCTGAATGAATTTTCCTTCAGAATATCCCCCTATTTATACTAAGTAGGGAGTGTCAAAAAGTAGGAAGAATAGTAATCTCCAACTTCTCCAGCTACGTACGTGCCTGCCAATCACATGAGATGAACTTTGATCTTATCACTTGCTAAAAAATAGAATTGATGGCGATTTTGATGGATTTTGATGTAACAACAACCACCTATCCTTCTTCCTTCCCTCAGATTGAGATTTGAAAGTTCTTCCCCCAAAAAGGAGAAGTTTCATGTGATGCAATACAATCAAAGAGTTGACTATATAGATCATATACGATTACAGAGAAAACTTGTCTATTTTAAATTTATCAAAATATGACAGTGTATGTTTAAGCTGGGCAAAGTGCAATGGTTGCATTAAATGGAATTGTTACCAGAGAATAATGGTATATTAATATGGGAATAATATTAGTAATTAGGTAGTACCAAGTACCAACATGAGATGGGATTGGAGACTAGACAAAAAACATCCCATGACTAACAGAAATAACTACTCAAAATTCACACACAACAACAACTAAATTCACACACAAGAAAAGGGAATTAAAAGACTGAGATGTGTGTGGCCAGGAGAGTCCTATTGTGTCTACAATCTTCTCTCTAAATATTCAGTATCCATATTAATGGAGTACAGATCTCCCGCAGATGTTGAAGAAGTTGTAAACCCTGAAAGTGGCGCATTCATCAACGGATGTTTTGTTTGGCGTTCATTCGAATGATCTACCTGTTGCTCATTTGTGATATCCTGGGCTTTAAGCTTGTAACTGCTGCCTGAGGCACTGAGTTCTGAAACAAACTTTTCCTCAACTTCTCGCCCTTCCAACATGCTAACCACAGATGACATACTAGGCCTATCAGCTGGGGAGACACTCGTGCAAAGGAAGGCCACACGCAATGTCAGCATAATCTCCTCTGCATTGTAGTCTGATCCTAGCCTTGGATCTATTAGTTGCACTAGTTTCCCTTCCTTCTTGAGCAGATTAGCCTGAAAATTTCAAAATAATTGAATTTCAGCCGAGTAAACATTGTTTCCCAGAAGATGAAACATCCTAGATTAACTGATGTAGCAATTGTATGATATACAATGAGAGAGAACAGATAGATGTTCTGAACAATTGATCCCACTCAAGGGACTCACAAAAGAAACAACAACCTTGTAAGAATGAAGTCCAAAGCTAACATTAAAGTGTGTGAGTAGAGAAAAAGCAATCCACTTAGGAAAACTAGAGCCACTAAGGAGGCAATGAGAATCAAATGAATAATGACTTAAAACTTTTTGGTTAAACACCTGCTTATCTCCATATCAAATCTATTAACAATTAGCGCGGAACTGTAAATGGGAGAGAGAGGGTACATGAGTTTACCCAGTCAAGGAGGTAGAAGCTATCTTGCTTTTGTTTGATAGTACTGTTA
>VMRK01000106.1:0-44476 GCA_016801395.1 Leptodermis oblonga
ACAACTAACTTTGAAGGTTGAAAAAATAGAATGAATTTGGCACCTTACTTATAGGTGAAAAAATGGAAGAAAAATAATTTTAAACTATAAAGGGCAATTTAAACTTTTCACAGGAGAATGTTACTGCATTTAGTAAAACAGTTATTGCATTTAGTATGCCTAGTATGTAATTGGCTTTTAATTTCCGACATTCATGCAAACCTTAATAATATTAATTCCAATAAATAACCTTCACTCCCCACTTTCACTTTCACCACCGCAACTACCGAATCATTCACAATCATGAATCCCTTTCTCGAAGCCCATCATCATCATCAATAAGAGGGCCAAACTTACTGGTTTATTTTGATGTTCACAAAATGAGTAAACTCCAGATCCAGATTTGGTCCCTTACATTATAAGAAATTTTTTTTTGGTCCTTTACATTTTAAAGTACTCTTTTTGGTCTATTACATCTTTTAAATGAACTTTTAGTCCTTTTCACGTTTTCCGTTTACAAATCTGTTAACTTTCATCTGTTCCCACAGAACTCTTAACATTTCAAGGGCAAATTAGTCAGAAAATTTTACTTCAAAACTCCATCTCCCCCAACTTTTATCCCAGTCCAATCCATCGTCGTCCTACGAATCTTTGCAAGCACAACACATATTCATACAAATTTCAATTTACAATCCAATCAGACTAACTTGATAATAATTTTTCCAATTACACTTAACTATAAGCTACAACTCCACCATGCTGCAGCTGCCGCTCTCTTCATCTTCTTCGTTAGCACCCTCACAGCCAATCTTCTCCTCTTTTCTTCTTGCTCCATCCATGGATTTTTTTGTGTTCTTCTTTTCAATTCATGCTTCTTCTGCACATCCTTCCTCAGATCCCAATTTTCTTTTCCGGGAGCAATGTTTAGAAATGGGTCATCTTTCTTCTCTTTGGGAGGGCATGCTGCAGCAACATGGTCATTAAATTTTGGAAGTGGCGAAGGAGCAATTTTTGCCTCTTGAAGCTGCCAGGAAAGAGGTTGTTGCGGAACTTTATGTTGACATCATTTATCTCTTGTTGAATTAAAAGGTGGAGGTGAAGGTGGCGGCGGCGGCGGCGGCGGCGGAATATACCAGATCGACTACTGGTTCGGATGAACCTCGGTGGAACGGTGACGCTGGCTGTGGCAATAACGGTGGAAAAAAAAAAGTGGAAATGTGAACAATAATCAGAACCAAGATGGTTAAAGAGGAGCTCAAAAGGTTCCCAAGAATGGTGGTGTGCAGGCAGTACAGCCCAAGGGAAGGAAAGGTAATGGAGGTGGCGGCGACGGAGGAAGAGGAGCCGGTTGCAATCGTAGGGGTGGAATTTTGTATTTTTGCTGATGTTACGTTTTTACTAATTTACCCTTCACTATATGAGACATGTGAGTGATGTGTTGACGGAATTGTAGATGAAAGTTTTTAAAAGGATTAAAAAGTTCATCTAGAAAAAAATAAGGGACTAAAAAGATTATTTTCAAATGTAAGGAACTGAAAAAATCCTTTTGCATAATGTAAGGGACCAAATTTAGAGTTTACTCTTCACAAAATTCCCTTCTAATTTGTTACTAGAGATAATAACTATCTTCATCTCACACCTTTAATTGTCCATAAGATGAAATTATTTTTCTTTAGTTTGAGTTTTCGATCCTCACATAGTTCATCGCCCAAATTTTGATCAAAACTCTTAAATACTGATAAAATTAGATATTTTTTATTTGTCAATTTTCTCTTGTAAATGTATCACCACCTGTATTATTATTTAAGATTTTCATATTTTGGAGGTTTTTTTTTTTCATCACGTGTCTATCAAATTTGAGTTGGTTTAATTTGGCTGCAATTTGAGCAATAGACTATATAGAGATAGAAACGCAAAGTTAAAAATTAAAAAAATAATTTCAAGTTCAGAGGCAGAAGTACGAGATCAAATTTGAATACCAACATATATATATATATATATATATATATAAAATTATTATCTCTTGTTTTAATTAAAGAAATAAGTAGACCAATTCATCTAAGAAACAACTCTATAGTAGCTAATGTACTAGTTTTGAGTAAGTTTTGTTTCTTATGTTATGATCTGATGATACTGAGTTAAAAGGCAATAACATAAACGTACGAGTGTAATATGTCCTAACTTAAGGTACTATTAATCTTTAAAGAAAAGAAAAATTTTCTTTCTAAAAAAATAAAAGAATTAAAATCAAATAAATGAATGACTAAAAGTCTAAAAGTTAATCAATTTATGTTTTACGTCTTTAATCAAATTCTCGTTTGCGCATTTTTAATCGAACAGAAATTCCTGGTATGTAATCGGTATAGTGTTCGTAAGTTATATTGAATGCAGCGAACAAATAATAATTCAAATTTTAAACCAAATCTTTAGTTTGTATTTATTTAAGTTGCGCTCAGTTATGTATATGAAGCTATAGCCCAAAATTTCATTGTAATATTGAGTTGTTTTTGCAACCAAAAATAAACTTCCAAATAAACATGTATGAAGATGTGTTGCAGCGGCTTACGTGGTGTTGGCGTTTTTAGAAAGATTGGATCGATGAAAGAAGAAGTGCAGCTAATTAGGGCAATGATACGGTTGCCAGCACCTTCCAATAGCTCCCTGGACTAAGTCTTCATGATTAAGTCTTCCTCAGAGCTGTTGGAGCAGCTCCAGATTTCCAGCAACCTTCCTGTTGATTTTATTCACTTAATTTCCTAGAATTAGTCAATTTTACTTATGTAATTTCAATTCCAGTACTGTAAAGGGAGCCTCCACTTCCTCTATAAATACATCTGTGGACATAATCCCAGACATGAAATAAGAAATATCCTTTCCCTTCTCTTGCTCTTCCTCTCTAAACATTCTGCTATCCTTCCCTCTCCTTCTGGGATTGTAACATCTGGTATCAGAGCATAAGATTCTGAACCAATGGACACCCGAAACAAGACACAAACCGAATTTCGCGATCTGGTTACAGAAGCGATAGGACGCCATGAATCCAGTATCGAGCAGATTCAAGCCTCCCTACAAACTATCATGACGGAGCTTCAAAACCTCCGCCTCAACCGAACCTCCACTGACGGACTAGAAACTTCAGCCGCCTCCCTACCACGCCATTCCTATAACGACCCAAAGTTATAGTTCCCTAAGTTCATAGGAGATGATCCCACGGGGTGGGTTTATAAATCAGAACAATTTTTCTCCTATTGGACCACTCCTGAAGAACAGAAGGTACTCCTTGCCGCCCTCCACCTCGACGGTGTGGCACTCCAGTGCCACCAGTGGCTAATGAAGAATCGTGGGCCACACTTTTTGTCGGAATACACTCGCCAACTCCTAATTCAATTTGGTCCGACTGAGTTCGAAGACCCGGCGGAGTCCCTATCTCGACTCAAACAAATTACCACCATCAAAGCTTACCAAGAGAATTTTGAACGCCTCTCTCACCAAGTAGATGACCTCCTAGAATCCTACATGGTCAGTACATTCATCGCTGGCCTCCTAGACGACGTCCGTTTTGAATTCAAGATGAAACAACCCCGCACCCTTGCCTCCGCCATCGGCCTCGCACGGCTAGTGGAGGAGAAATTCCAACAACAGAAATCCCTTCAACTGCGGCCACCCCCACCTCAAATTTTCAACCGAACAGCACCCCACCTAGCCTATTAGGTGCAGCACCACCACCACCCTCCTCCGCCACGACGACCAAACCGTCACCTTCCGCAACACCAATTTTCAAAACCCTCACCTATGAGGAGTCCAAAGCCCGTAGAGACAAAAATCTTTGTTTTTACTGTGACGAAAAATACTTCAAGGGGCACCGATGCACTCGATCGTAACTGTTCATAATTTCCGACGAACCAGACACCGCCGGTGAGGAGCTGCCGGACATTGATCTTAAGACTCTCGAGGAAGGCACTCCGGAGATCTCTCTCCACGCGGTCTCAGGTACCTCTCACCCCTGTACCCTCCGAATTTCAGGTCACATTCACAGCACGCCCGTCACGGTCCTCTTCAACAGTGGGAGTACCCACAATTTCGCAGACGCTGATCTCGTTAAGAAGTTGGGAATTCCGATCGAACGGAGCCACCGCCTCCAGGTCACCATTGCAAACGGCGACCAGATCCAGTGTGAAGGTTCCTGCCACATCGCCGGTCTCACCCTCCAACGGCAACCGATAGTGGCCAACTTTTTTGTTCAACCCGTCGCCTCGTGTCAACTAGTTCTGGGCGTAGAGTGGCTCCACACTCTTGGACTAGTCCAGACAGATTTCAATGCATTAACCATGTCATATTGGGCTGGAGACACACTCCACACCCTGATGGGCCGAAGTCCACTTCCCTAAAGCCCCTCACCCATCAAGACCTCCACTCACCTCACGGGCCTGCTTTCCTTTGCACTATTTTGGCTGAGCCCAACCCACTACCAAAACCCACAAAAGTCTCACCAGATTTACAACACCTCCTCACCCAATTCTCACCTATTTTTCAAAATAAGGCTCGCCTTCCGCCCACTCGACGCCATGATCACCCTATCACACTCCATCCCCATGCAAGCCCTGTTAGTGTCCGCCCCTACCGGTACCTCTATTTTCAAAAAAAGGAAATTGAGAAAATGGTACGCGAACTCCTCAACGCAGGCCTTATCCGACCCAGTAAAAGTCCATTCTCCTCCACAGTCCTCCTGGTCAATAAACCCGACAGAAGTTGGAGATTTTGTCTGGATTACCGGGCCTTGAACCGACTCACTGTCAAGAATAAATTTCCCATCCAGGTCATCGATGAGCTGTTTGGCGCAAAATTTTTCTCAAAGATGGATCGGTACCACCAGATCTGAATACGGGACGAGGACATCCCTAAGACGGCCTTCCGAACACATGATGGCCATTATGAATTCCTGGTCATGCCGTTCGGCCTCACGAATGCCCCAGCCACCTTTCAGAACCTTATGAACGATTTGTTCTGGCCCTACCTCCGCTCCTTCATCCTGGTATTCTTTGATGACATTCTCGTATATTCCAAAACATGGGATGACCACCTCCGACATCTGCGCACAGTTTTTGAAATCTTGGTGACTAACAAATTATTTGTGAAAGAATCCAAATGCAGGTTTGGCGTCACCCAGGTAGACTATCTGGGCCACATCATTTCCCCGGTGGGAGTAGCAGTCGACCCCACCAAAATCCAGGCAGTCAGCGAATAGCCCACGCCCAAATCCGTCAAGGCCGTCAGAGGGTTCTTGGGTCTCGTCAGGTACTACCGAAAATTCATCCACCACTTTAGCATTATCGCCGCCCCCCTTCACTGTATCCTCTCCAAAGAAGGATTTTGATAGGACGCTACTACGGAACAAGCCTTCCACCTCCTCAAATCCGCTCTCACATCGGCTCCGGTCCTCGCTCTACCCGATTTCACACAAAGGTTTGTTGTAGAGTGCGACGCAAGTGGTGTTGGAATCGGTGCCGTGTTGTCCCAAAACAAGAAGCAGATCGCCTACTATAGCGAGGCCCTCAAAGGCACGGCCCTTCATTGGTTCACCTATGAGAAGGAAATGCTCGCCATCGTTAAAGACATTGGCAAATGGCGGCCATACCTCCTCGGTAAACCTTTCACTGTTTGTACAGATCACCGGAGCCTTAAATATTTGTTGAAGCAACGTATCACCACCCCGGCACAGACTCGTTGGCTACCGAAAATCATGGGCTATGACTACGACATTGAGTATCTAAAAGGCACCGAGAACACTGCCGCGGATGCCCTCTCCCACGTGGCCGAGTTTCAAGCCATCGCCACCTCTGGTCCCCGCGTCGAGTGGTAGGTCACCCTCCAACAAGAGGTCACCACCGACCCCTTCTACCAGTCTCTCCGGATGGGCTCAACTCACCCTCCATTGGTTCAACAGGCGGGAATCTGGTACACAGGAAGTAGACTATACTTGAGCCCTAAGTCTTCCCTCATTCCTCTCATTTTGGCCGATTGCCACTCTTCCAGTCCTGGGGGCCACTTTGGATTTCAAAAAACTTTGGGCCGTATCCGCCTCAGTTTCGAGTGGCCAGGAATCACGAGAAGTGCTAAGGAGTTCATCAAGGGTTGCACCACCTGTCAACGGTTCAAGAGTGACCACTCCAAACCGGCGGGTCTCCTCCAACCCTTGGCCGTGCCGACTCAGATTTGGCAGGATGTCTCCATGGATTTTCTGGAGGGACTACCCATCTCCAAAGGCTGTTCCATTATCATGGTCATTGTTGACAGACTATCCAAGTATGCCCACTTTGTGCCGTTGAAACACCCATTCATTGCAACCTCCATTGCCAAATCCTTCGTCGAGCAGATTGTTCGCCCGCATGGATTCCCTAAACCATTGTAAGCGATCGAGACAAGATTTTCATCAGCTCCTTCTGGCAGCAGCTTTTTCGCTTACAAGGGACACAGTTGAGCATGAGCTCCGCCTACCATCCCCAATCAGATGGGCAAACCGAAGTCATTAACTGTACCCTCGAACAGTACCTCCGATGCTTTTCAGGGGATCAACCCCACTGTTGGGCAGAGTGGTTAGATTGGGCAGAATATAGTTACAACACATCTTTTCACTCCTCAATTGGAATGATCCCCTTTGAAGCCGTCTACGGCATCAAACCCCCTCACATCCTCACTTACACCCTTGGAACAGCACTCGAACCCCTCGATGAACTACTCCGGGACAGGGACAGCATCCTTCGTGAGATACGTGCCAAGATTACCTCTGCCAACCACCGCATGAAAATGCACGCCGATCAACACCGTCGTAATGTCCAGTTTGAGGTGAGAGACCTGGTGTATGTCAAATTACAACCGTACTGCCAGCACATGGTAGCTCTCCGTGCTTCGTGGAAACTATCCCCTCATTTTTTTGGTACCTTCAAAATTTTAGAACGAGTGGGCCTGGTCGCTTACCGCCTTGCACTTCCCTCCGAGGCCAAGATCCATAATGTTTTCCATGTCAGCAAGCTGCGGAAACATTTGTCTTCGGGACACACCATCCTTTCAGACACCCTGCCGGCAAGGGACGCCGCCGCCGACACCATTCTCGCCCAACCAGAGGCCATTTTGAGGCGCAGGATCATCACCAAGGACCGATACAGGCCAAAGTCCGAAGTCGTTGTGCAGTGGAAAGGCACGCTGCCAGAGGCAGCCACGTGGGAGTCCGAACGCTACCTGCGCCGGGCGTACCCCACATTCATCCTTGAGGACAAGGATGCTCTAACGGCGGGGGAATGATACGGTTGCCAGCACCTTCCAATAGCTCCCTGGACTAAGTCTTCATGACCAAGTCTTCCTCAGAGCTGTTGGAGCAGCTCCAGATTTCCAGCAACCTTCCTGCTGATTTTATTCACTTAATTTCCAAGAATTAGTCAATTTTACTTATGTAATTTCAATTCCAGTACTGTAAAGGGAGCCTCCACTTCCTCTATAAATACATCTGTGGACATAATCCCAGACATGAAATAAGAAATATCCTTTCCCTCTCTTGCTCTTCCTCTCTTCCTCTCTAAACATTCTGCCATCCTTCACTCTCCTTCTGGGATCGTAACAGGCAATGACGAGTTTTTGGGTTTATGTGGACCTAGTCCAGTGAAAAACATGCCGACGAGCAATACTCGTCTCTTTGTCACGACCCAACTCGCTTTTCAGCCCACATTTGTTTGAAACGGACAATTTTGCCATTTTTAGTAATTTTGAATTTAAGTTTATCGACTGATAGGAATATCTTTTATTATTTTCGAACTCTAGGTGCTTTTCGGTTGTGATCGATGTCTATTGTAATAGTCCATTTGTTTAAATAATATATCGAGTTTTTGATAATTTATTTCAAATTGCCAGCAATCCTTGTGAAGATTCAATCATTGTTTGATCGACTGACTATCGTGCTCTACCAACAGTGTTTTAGAGGGGGTTTTTAATCATTTTTTCGCAAATCTGTTTAATCGAGAGCTTCCTTTACGTCAAGTTGTAATTTGGAAAAAAAAAAAAAAATTTGATGCTGAATCATTTTCATAGTAAATTCCAATTAATCTTCATTCTCCAATATTCAAAGTAAAACCTTAAACCAAAAGTTATGCTACTTAAATTCTACTAAATTAATATAAATGTCCATAATTCATATTCTGAATCTCTGATTCAAGCTCATATAAGTTGATAATTTAGTCATTATATTCAAAATATTTTAAATTAATTTCAACTAATTAGTAATTGAGTTTGATCATCAAACGAACCACAGACATCGATAGATGACAAAACTAGGTTACATGCATGGTGACAAAAAGAACCCACGTGGCTGCATGAATTTGCATGGCGAAACCCACGTGTCACTTGAACTCCTAGTTGCCTCACACCTCACACTGCGAGACCGATCCTCCGCATCACTCCCAAATTAACCCATCAACCTCCACGTTTCCCACATGCAAAACCCTCCTCAACCCAATAAATATCCCTCCCACCCACCACTTCCCTTTTCCACCACAAATCAGCATAAAATCAATACTTTTCTCAAACACCATCATCATCATCAAGTATTCAACAATGGCGAAACTCATTGCCTTCGCGGCAATCATGGTGACGCTCCTGTCCGTCGGCCACGCGACCAAGGTCATCGTGACCACTGTAGTCGACGACTTCAACCAACAAGGTCGCTGCGTGCAGGAAATGCGGCCCGAATCCCGGGAGCTTCGGGCCTGCCAGCGATACTTGACGAGCCCGTTCGAGTCCCGAATGATCATCCGGCAGCAGGGGCAGCCCGGGGAGCAGTCGCCGGACCTCACGGAGTGCTGCCAGGCCTTCGAGAACATCGAGGAGCGGTGCCGGTGCACGACGGTGAGGGCGGTGGTGAGCGACCTGGAGCAGCACATGCAGCATGGTCAACGGGGACAGAGGTGGGGCCAGCAGGAAATGCAGCAGATCAGGCAGTGGGCCAGGTCGCTTCCACAACAGTGTAACATGAGGCCCCAGGAATGCCCTGACGTCTGAGTGAGAAGAAAAGAGGTTCTAGAATAAGGTTCTTTTTTAGTTCTCTAGTTTTGCTTTGGCTGGAGAGTTAAAATGGACGCTTTCTTGTAATAATAACTGGATCGGTGAGAGCACACATGATCGTGTGGGTTTCGTCGATCCTGTAATAATGAATAAATGTCGATCTTATTTAGCACACTTTTTGTTTTTGTTTTAAATGAATTTATGTCGTAGCTAGTGTGATGAAACATGATTTTTGGTGAGGTAAATTTTTCTAAATGAATTTATGTAGTGATGAAATTCCAAACACTCAAATTAGTAAGATTTATAAATTTCAAATTAGTAGTAAGATCAACCGTTTATAAATTTCAAATTAGTAAGATTTAACGGTTTATAAGTTTAATGTAATTATAGTAGAAGAGTTGATGAAAAAATAAATTAAAAAAATATTTTAATTAGAACAATATCATAAGGAATAAGCTACTGCAAATTAGTACTCAAACTTTTTGAAGAAAATAAATAAATAAAATAAAATAATAAATTTGTTATGCATATACACAAGAGAGACCAGTCAATAATATGTACAGTAAGTGAATTTGCCTGAAAAGGCATTCACCAATTTATTCCTTCTTCTTAGAAATTATAAGTACTATAATTACTTCTCGCCCTGCGTTCGTTCGGATGAGATGTTCTTTTTGTTCTACCTTTTCTTTTTCACTATTTACTTTCTTATAATGAAAAAGTGGGTCTCATAATAACGTGACATGCGACTCCAACTTTGTACTATAAAAGAGTAAACCAAAAAAGAAAGTGGTAAAACAAATAGAACAGAAGATCGATTTGATCTCGTAAATCAGAGCACTGTACACCACCGTCGCCTCTTGGCAGCCTCCAATCGGGCTCTTTCCAGTTGCTTTGTCAACTTAAGGATCTCATTTCTAGCCTCTTGCTGTTCTCTTATGTGCTCATTTGCCTCCCTCTCAACTCTCTCCAAATTTTGTGTCAGTTTATTAATAGCCTCCTCATCTTTCTCCTTCAGCTTCTCCTGGACCTATATAATAATACATACATATTGATCCCCAAAAATGAATCATGTTATTCAAACCTTGGTTTGAATTTTAGTTTTAAATATTAAAATTTTAGCTTCTCCTGGACCTATATATACCTATATATTTATTTTAAACACATTACTAATATAATATAATTATAAGTGTGATACATAATTAATTAACACTTATAAGAACACAAGTTGAAAAAATAGTAAACACTTACTAATTTCATATATGTTGTACCTTGAAACTAATAAAAAAAAAAAAAAATTATACAACTGATATAGAAAAATAAAGCACATACCATCTCAGTAATACGCTGCTGTATCTTTTGCTCTTTCTTCTGTTTCTCCTGTTTTGATATCTCAGCATCCTTTTCTGCATCTTCTTTCTGTAGAAATATACACACACACGCACACAAAAGAGAACTAATATTAACTATGTATAAGAAATTTATTTTTTGGTACATTTAATTAACTTAATTTCTCAATTATGAGTCTACTATAAATGTGGTGTACATAAAAGTTTTATGAATTGATTTTTTGTTTAGGCATAAAACTTTTATTGATTGTTGTACCTTAAAAGTATCAACTTCTTTTCTTTTCTTTTTTTTTTATGAAAGTTCATGTATAATGGAAAGAAAAAAAAAATTCTTATATATTATCAAGAATTGTAATTAATTTAAAAAGAAAAAAACCAAAATTGACACAATAAATTATCGTTTCCCACAAAAAAAAGGAGTGGGATTTACTATATTTTGGTGCGGAACTGTGATTTACTGTGTCAATTTGGGATCTTTTAATAAATTATAAGTTTCGATAATCAAATTTACTCTTATATATTTTTGTTCATTTCGCATAAAGTGCCTAAACGTCCGATATATATATATATATATATATACACACACGTGATAACTGATAAAAGGATAAAATTGACAAAAACTGTTATGAGACTAAACGTAAGGAAAAACTGCATTTTTAGTCCATATTTTTTGTCCTTCTTGTATTTTTGGTCCTTTTTTGTAATGTCGTTGCACTTGTAGTTTATGCTCTTTATTGTTTTGATACTTTTGCTCCCTACGTCCCGCTACAGAAGGTTTTTATTGACTATTTTGTAAGTTAATAGTCATTTTGTAAGTTAACAATATTTTTAAAATTTGCTTAACTACCCCAAATGACCTACAAAACCTTCTGTAACCAGTTATATTGACCAAAAGTACCAAAACAGTAGAGAACATGAATCATAAATTTAATGACACTAAGAAGAGAGACAAAAAATACAATGAGAGCAAAAAAACCATGTCCAAAAGTGCGATATTGATATTCTCCCAAACTTCAATGACTAAAGTCATTTTTTTTTTTTTGAGGCAATTAGTTAAGTTTCTATAAATTGGATGATAAAAATAATGAAATAAAAATTTAATAATTGATCACCTTCGAAATTTGAGAAAATATCTCATTAGTGTATGGCTTTCCTCCATTTTTTAGGATAATGCTGTTAATGAGAGCAAGAAGTTGAGCACGTTGTTCAGCTTTCTTGGTTGCATCCCCAGTCTTGTTATCAAAAACTACTTTTCTGTTTCCACACTTGTCAAGTAGATCCTATGTATAAGATGAAGAAAATGGTTAAATATTATCACAACAAAAATTTAATTAATCGTCCTAATATAAAGAGTTCAGTTTCAAAATAGTTGTTTGTCCCACCAAAATAGTCCATTTAAATTTATTTATATAGAATATCCTTATTAATATAATAATATGTGATCAATAATTAACCATTATTTAAAAAATATGAATATAAATAGTGCCAAAAATTATGTATAGAAGTGGGATCAAAAATACAATTTTCCTTTAAAAAAAAAAAAGAATAGAATTAAAGCATACTAGCTAATCACTTAAGCTCCATAATTAACTATATTTACCTAAAGTATGAATCAAATTATCAAGAAGGTAATGATTATTGTAAGATCTTTGAATGTTGAATGAACAGTAAAATTTGGTGCTATAATATTATTACCTTTAAACCCGTAGGGCAAGAACGAGCTAGGTGTTCATCCAAAGTTGTTTTCTTTTTAGTTAGTAAATCACCAGCAGTAAAAGTAACAATCATATGATCAACAATCTTTTCTCCAAACAAATGCTTTAGGGTCTCAAAAACTGCTGCTTGTTCGTCGCTAAATCGGACTTTTAGCGACACAACCAAGAGGACTGCATGAATGCCGTCTTTAGCCATTTGGATGCATCTCACTATTTCTTTCTCCACAACTTCAGCCGGAGTAGTAGAATCAAATAACCCTATACAATATATTTCATACAATCCTTCAATATTTGTGTTTAACGAGCACTTATAATACAATCGAGATCAAATATATGGTCATAAATTAGTTATTTTAGGTGTGGTATCTTGGAATCCATAATAAATTGTACATTTTAAAAGCCGATTCTTCTAATTGAATGGTTAGAGTTTAAAGAAATAAAAATCTTACGAACTATCTAGTGAAATTTTTTTGGGCTGATCGATGATATACTATATATATTGGTTGGAGAGCGAGTTATGGACTAAATATAAAAGTGAGTTAAAAATTCACAAACTGTTTCGAGAAAGAGTAGTGATACACAGTGAAAAAACTTAAGAAATTATCACGATAACTTATTCACCTGGAGTGTCAATCACTTTGACAATTCTTCCATCAAGTTTTGTTGCTTCTTGCTTGCAAACCGTTGTCACACGTCCAAAGTTAAATTTGGACTGAAATTCGTTTCGTCCAAGGATTGAATTGCCCGTTGCACTTTTTCCACTTCCTGTACAACCAACTAGAACCATGGTTATATCATTCAGAATGTCATCATCGATGTCAATTGATCTACCAGCCATTTTTATGTAGTACTATCTATGACTATGAATATTAGAACAATTAAACTCACAATTAATATATGAGGTTTTAATTGTCTAATATTCTTCGATTTTTCTACTTTAATTTGATGTATAGTCTAGAGGAAATATATAACTTCACTTATAAACACCATTCATTTTGCATGCTTGCATTGGATTTATATAATAATGAGATGACAAGGGTGTTGGAATTAAATAATCCATCTAGCTTGCTCGAATACTCCAAGAATGTCCCAAGAATGGCTGAAGAATGAAGCAAAGTGCGTACCAAGTATTTACGTAAGAATAGAGTAAAGTGTTGCACATAAATGAAAGGGTTAATTACATTTTAACCCATGTGTTATCATATTTTTACTAGCAATCACCTATATTTTAAAAACTAACACTTAACCCTCTTTTGTCATCCGTCAACAAAATAAACTCATAAGAGACTCTAATGCCCCTGATCTACACAACTTTCACATAATACTCTTTTAGTTTTAGCATTACTATTTGTCGCTTGCCGGAACAACACCGCTCTTTTGTCAGATACCGCTTATTTTCTTCTTCGGTTTGCTCTGCTTAGAATCTCTTCCACAATTATCTTTCATTACGCATGTTGGGCATTTTAGTCATTTATGGGTTCATTTTATTTCATTGATGACAAGAGGGGTTAAGTGTTAGTTTTTAAAACACAGGAGAGTTGAGATAAAAAATAGGATAGAATTGTTAATAACGTACATTGGAGGCAAGAATATACCTCAAGTTATCAAAGTACAAATACCATACAAGAAAAGCATGAAATGTAGGGGGAGTAAAGAATTATTCTTGTAGATATGAAGAAATTAATTACATATTAGAACTGTTACCCTAACCTGGCATGCACGTACCTTAAATTATAGGGTAAAGTATTAAAAACCTCGACGTGGTTTGAGAAATTTATGGATGATTCTGTCATAACTTAAAAAGTTATGGATAATGGCTTCAAAAGTATATTGAAATGCTGCTGTTATTGTCAGAGTAGAAACCAGAGCAAATTTTTTAATCATTTTCCTAAAATACCCCTCTCATATTTCAATATTTATCTTCATTTTCCCCATTTAACAATTTTACGGACTGAAATCGTCTCCTTTCACTCCTCACTTCCCCGACGATGTCTTCTCAATCTTGTGGCCGTTGCTGAGTCTCCTCAATCTTGAAACCAGAATTGAGGAGGCAGTATTCCCTTAACCTGTCTTCTCCTCAAGGCCTTTGTCGATGGACTAGAGTGAACAAGTATTCTCCATGTTAGGTCTGATATTGTTCGGTACTGTATTCCACTACTCCGTCATAATCGTTTCCAAAGTAGCTTTGCTCCTCTTGTCATCCTTGTTAATTCCGTATAAAACTTTGTAGTTGTCTTCAAGCTCTGATCAAGGCCATTACTTAGTCACCATCTTCTTCTTCCTCCAAACAGCTTGTGATAGGAATCGTGAGAAATATAACAAAATTGCTCCCCCCAAATAAACGACAAATATAACAACATCAGTCTCATACCCAAAATATATATATATATATATATAGAAAAATTAGAGAACAAAATCTAACATAAGGGTTGTTCAAGGCCAGCAGTAATTCAAAGCTAATAGCCCCTGATTCACAATCAAAGTCTTGTACTTTGCTTCGATTAGAAGGAAGTTTTAATTGAGTCGCAACGAGTCTTTTTGTGGTAAAGATGAGTCCCTTGTTCTTGCTTTGGGTCCAATTGAAGTTGCAATTATAGAATACCGAAAATGCAGTTGTGGTGGACTGAGAAGGAGCCGACCAACCGAAGAAGGGAAGGAGAAATCGCCGACGGAGGTGAAAGAGTGAGAGGAGACGATTTAGATTGGTAGGAGCAGCACCAATTGAATTCTTGTGGCTGTAAAATTCTTAAGCTGATAAATGGGAAAAAGAAAGATAAATAGTTATTATAATCAAGGGGCATTTTAGGAAAATGATTAAAAATTTGCTCTGGCTGCTAATTTCTGCTCTAGCAATAACAGCAGCCATATTGAAAACCCCCTTGTGTTTTAAAAACTACAAAGAACCCTTATGTGGTTTTTAAAATGTTACTAAAATTCCCATGTAGTTTCCAAAACTTAAAAAACATAAAATAAAAAGTATTTAGAACCCCTTTCGCCTTCAAATGTATGATGAGGTTTTTGGTAATTTTTTAAAATCATAGAGGGATTCTTTGTAATTTTCAAAACACAAGGGAATTTTTGATATTACTTTTGAAACCATAGGGGATTGTCCAAAACTTTTTAAACTACAAATGGGTTATCCATACATTTTCCAAACCACAGGAGTTTTGATACTTTGCCCTAAATTATAAGTAGACACCTTTAATATGATGAATGCCTCCTACTGAATATTCATATGAGAAGATGATACACGTAATATGAGATATGAATGAAAATTATGACTTTTTCTTCTTCTACGGTTCTTTTTTTTTCCCTCCCCTATTTCTGTTCTTAACAAGTGGTATCAGAGCATGATTCTAGCCCTGTTATCCCTGTTCTTCTTATTCTGCTCTCCTTATTCTTCCCTTCTAATTTCTTCCTACTTTTCTTCCTCGGTCGTATCAAAAATATGATACAAAATATTCTCCGTTCTCCCCTCTAAATTCTTCTTGTTTCTTCCCTCAAATTCTGGCCCTCGCAAATCTTCGGATAGAAGATTGCCCACCGACTCTGCAATTCTTCAGGATAGAAGAATGCCCACTGTCGCTCTCAAATCTTTGGATAGAAGATTTTCCACCGGCAGCTTGATTTCATCCTTGTGGACAAGGATGATCAGAGGCGGGAGGAATGATACGGTTACTTTTTATTGGGTTGAATTAGTTTTAATTGTTAGTGATAACTCCTAGAGATCATGGGTAGTTAGCAAAGTAGTTCCATGATTACTGGCTTAGTGTTCCTATAGTATAGGAACTGATATTCCTTGTTATTAGTGTTTTAGCCTATTATAAATAGCTGCATGATAGGTGTCCTTTAGCTGCTGAATTTTAGAGCATATTTGTGGCAAATCTCACGGGTATGTACTAGTTTTTGTAAGATAAATGCAGGTTTTAGGAAGAAGAACAATTAGAGAAAGTAAGATGCAAAAGAGGATGAAAATGGCTCATATGCCCAAAGAAGCAATAAATGGAGGCATTATTCATGTTCATGCATGCAAGAGGAACAAGTAGGCCAAAGTTGAAGGAGCCCAAATGCAATGAGCAGTCCAGCCCAAAGAAGAGAAGAAAGCCCAATGAAGAAAATAGGCAATTGCCTAATTAATTGATCAACCGTAGAAAGCAATTGGAATGGAATTTGGATTCTTTAATTGCCAACATTGGTGGTGCGCCTGGAAGAAGGAATTGTTTCCTGATACATTAATCCTTCTTTGTTTTGGAGATTATTTTTAGTAGTGTCCTACATGAAAAATAGTTTTAGTAATGTCCTATTTTGAATTAGTTTCTACTCTCCATTCTACACCTATTTATAGGGATGGAAGGGAGAAAAGAAAGACACGCTTTTTCAGTAGAATTTTATCTTATATTTTCGTAGCTAGTTCAGAGCAAGTAGCAGTAGTTTTCTATTTCTGCGATTTGAGGATTCTGTCCAGGAGAGGTTCCGTTAGCCCTAACGGGTGGTAGCTTACTTAGGGGATTATTTTCAGATCGTAATTCAAGTATTTATTCCTTATTTATTTTATTCTTTTCGATTATTTTCAGTATGAATCGTAAAATAATTATGTGCGTAGTTAGTTTAAATATGAGTAGCTAAATTATATATTCCAGCATAATGTAATAGCAATTAATCCGGGCATGTTATGAAACCGAATTGCTCTTAACTTAAATTGCATGTGTTCCTTCTTATTCTCTGCTCATAACTTTGATTACTGATATTTAATTGAGATTGATCACCTTAGTTAAAATAGGTAGAACCAATTAATTCTCAGTTAAATAACATAATATTTATTGGGCAAGATTAATTACTGTTAAAGTTACCTTCAGGTAATAGAGAATAAGGGGTTAGTAATTCTTAGAAGTTAATTCAATCCTATCACTGCATAGTACGTAATCATTTATTTATGGGAGAAAAAACTCTAATTATTTGAGATTTCTGGGAAGATGAAACTAAATAAAAGACTAGAAACTAGTACTACGTAAAGAACCAGACTTCAACATCGGCTTGTTATACAATAAATACGTTGCCAATTTTTAATTATTATTATGATTTTAAATAAATACGTTGGGGAAAAAAAAATCATCCCTTATTATACTCCGATTTTTTCTTAAAATCGGTACTCAATAACTACTTTTAAATGTACCGATTCCACTTTCTTCTCCAGTTCAAGTGGACTTTTTACCCCGGTATTAATTGTATATATAACTGGTGTTGAAAGTTTTCCTCAACTTAATTAAAAATACAATATCCTGCCTTCCTCCTTTCTTTCTCAATGGAATTCCATAATTCAAACTAGGGCTACACAAATTATCCGCAGTTCGGGATCTGATAAAATAATTTTTTTAGGATATTAAACAATTTCGGATTTTAGTTTCGGATAATCCGAAATAATCCGAAACCGATCCCATTTGTACCAATCATTACAAGTAACTTAAAAAGAATATTTATCCAGTAATTAATAACATTAATCAGCCAGATTACATTACAAGTGAAGTTGATTACAAGCTAGGTTGGCTTCGAAACTGTTGGGCTTGAGCAGCTGCGACTCCTCAGTAATTGATAATGAGGAGAAACCCAGAAGAAGGAGAAAAAGAAGAGTGGGCATCGTCGTCATCTTGGAAGCAAAATGTAATCTAACTAAGCAATAAGGTTCTGGAATCCATATCTAAATTGGTTTTTGGATCCAAGGAAGTTTTTTTGTGGAGTTTGAGATAAGAAGTTTTGTAGGCTTGTAGCAGAAGAGGACAGTAGCGACCGAACACTGCATTTTTGATAAAAAACAGCGTTTCGGATCAAAACAGCGATGTCGGATAAAAAACCGAACTAATCCGATCCAAAACCGTAGCCACGGATTAAAATCTCGGAACGGATCGGTTTGCTGTTTTGTTCCGCCCTAATTCAAACATATACCATCTTCACCATTCTCTCTCATTTTCGCCTACATAGTGTTTTTGAAGGTTGAGTTGCTTGTTTAATGTTGTCCATTTCTTACAAATTTTGGGCTTGTTTTCTTTCATTGTTTTTGTTTTGGTTTTAAAGACATATTTTTGGAAAATAATTTTTTAGTGTAAAAAGTGTATTGAAAATGTAAAAATATATAATTAAATAGTAAAAAGTTGTCCTGAAAATTATAAAAAATTATTTTAGTATATTAAATTTAATGTAGAAATCTAAAACAAAACCAAAATCAAAACCAAAATATTTAGTTCTTGCTTGTTTGGTGTTTCTAATGTTTGTTTGTTGCATGGGTGGACAAAATTGTTAAAATTTGATGTGTACCAACGGCCATAACTTTGCAAATCTGGTGAAATTCCTGCAGTTTTACGATGCCAAATTCGAATGGCTATAACTTTGTCATGCACAAATGTTGCGCATATAATATATCGTCTCAAATTTGTCGACCATATCTGCAAAATTGTCACTAGCCCCATGATTGCACCTTGATTTTCACAAGAAGAAGAAAAATCATGCGATTAAGAGCTGAGTGTCGATTGTTAATCTATTTCCAAAATCTGGAGTAGTAAGCAATTTCTTGAGAAGGGATAATTTCTGTACCGGAACTGAATTCGCTAATCGCATTGAGTCATTTAGTCTTTGAGTTCGTGCTAATGGGGCTTGAATAACTGTAATCCGCAACGGAAATGTTGACAGTTTGTATGCTCGATCCCTGAAAGTTCTGGGACGGTGACTCAAATTTTAGTAGTGAACTGAACCGAAGAACTTCATAGAAACAGAACAGAAAACTGTTTCATCCTCCCAAGGTGGGAGATGGGTAAAGCAATTGGAGAAGCTGTGGTCAGCTTCTGGGGTTAAAAGAAAAAAGAGAAACTGAAGCCCTCTCGTACGTACTCTAAGTACGACAGATTAATAGAACTAGAAAAAGTCAATAAATTTATTTATCACCTTCGCACACATTTTTGTCATCAAATTTATACAAGTAGGCCGTAGCTGAATCATGTACAACGAAACGAATGTATAGAATAATTTCTTATAATTTAAACATGCCATTTTATTCTGATAAGTATATATAATTTGTACAATATTTGCTCACAGCACTGAACATGATCCAGTGCGTTCTTTTAAGGCCCTTTCGGTTTGCTCGAGTTGCCTTCTCAACTCACAGATCTCTTCGAAGTTACGTTTTTGTCCTTTGACGTGCTCATTAGTTTGACTTCGAAGTCTCTGCAAATCCTGTCGTAACTTGTTTATAATTTCCTCATCCCTCTCCTTCAGCTTCTCATTCACCTATGTGTATATATATTTAAATCCAATACCAAATCAACAACTAAATACTAATTTTATAAATGTTACTAAATTAAGTTGTGACAGCAGGTGAATGAACATCAAATATATATATATATATATATGCATGTCACAAAACAATCGTTATATTTAGGCCATGTTTGGTAAAGATATTCAAACCATGATTTGAGTTTCATTTTAATTTTATAACATTAAAATTATATTGAGAATGTAAAAATGTGTGTTGAAAACATAAAAAGGTTTATTGAAAATGTAAAAAATGTTATTGGGAATAGCAAAAAACTATTATAAAATCAAAATGACACTCAAACCCTTTACCAAATAGGGCCTCAAAAGCGCCACTATTATTGTGACAGTCAAAACTATCACTATATTGTGACATTTTGTAAGTGCAACAAAATTGAGTCATATTTTTCTATGTAGCAATTTTAGTTAGTGACACTTTCAATTCTAAAAAACTAACTAATTATATAATGATACTATGAATTGTAGAAAAATTTGTGAAACCACCCTTAACCATCACAAAATATCTTGTCATTGCTAACTACTGTTATTTGTTTATTTATTTATTTTATTTTTATTTTTTTTGTAGTATTAGAATAAGAAATGACAAATTAGACAGATGATCGGAACCGCTGCTAAATCGGCTCCTCATCCTTTTCTCAAAAAGTTGTGCATCATCATGAACTAAAAATAGTAGATACCATGATAGCAATACGCTGCCGAATCTCCTCCTCGTCATATACTAGCCCCTGCTTCCCCTTGCTCTTTTCTGCAGTTTCATTCTGCCCAAAAATAGAACCATAATTAAACTAAGTAATGACCATCTAAGAAATACTTGTAATAAATTACGGTCTGTTTCCTTTGTGACCAAAATGGGAAAATTTTGTTTTAGGTAAGAAATAATTTTCAGTGGGAATCTTTTTTGGAAATTTGTGTAGAAAAGAAAATAAAATAAAAAGTGTAATGATGATGTTTGGATTGAGTTTTATTTTTTGTTGAAGAAAAAATGATATTTCTTAAAACAGTCACAAACTAAACAGACCGTTAAGATAGGTGATCACCTTAAGTTGAGCAAATAACTCAGGAGTATACGGTTTTCCACCATTTTTCAGCAGGGTTTTGTTAATAAGAGTAAGAAGTTCTTCACGTTGTTGAGCTTTCTTCTCTGCTTGTTCGGCGTCTAGCGTGTTATCAAAAACTACTCTTCTGTTTCCACACTTGTTGAGTAGTTCCTTCACGAGATCATAGTATCAGTTATATATGCTACTCATACTAAAGAATAAATTTGAAAAATGTTGTGTACAATTTTACTCTCTCGTCCCGCTCAAAGAGTCCATTTTAAAAAACGTACAATTATTTTCCAAAGTCGCTCACATTCTTTACTTAGGTAAAACAACGTAATTTTGGATGTAATAACCTGAGTAGAGGATCTGAATCCGTTATATATATACACATACCTTTAAGGGCTTAGGGGATGAAGCTAAGTGAAGATCTAAACTTGATTGATTATCATCTTCTAATTCATCACCACCAGTAAAAGCAACGATCATATAATCAACAATCCTTGCTCCGAACAAATGCTTCAACGTCTCAACTACGGCAGCTTGTTCGTCGGTAAATCGAACCGAGAGGGACACAACGATGAGGACAGCATGAATGCCATTTCTAGACATGTCAATGCATCTAACGATCTCCTTCTTAGTTTCTTCAGATTTGCGAGAAGAATCAAATAATCCTGCATATATTCAAATTTTGTCTTGTTATCTACGTCTGAAATTTTTTGTAATTAAAAACAAGATACTTCAGAAGAGAAAATCACACTTTTGATCTTTCTTCTATACCCTCGTTGCAATCGTGGTACCTATTCTTTTATATGTTGACACTTTTTTAGTCTCTATGACCCGCACTAGTTGATTTCGTAGGTCATTTTCATTTTATGGATATAAATTTTAAAATTACATTTTGACCCAGATGACCTACAAAACCAGCTACTACGGGTTATAGGGACTAAAAGTGTCAACACATGAAATTAATAACATAGACTAGAAATGTAACAAAAGTATATTGGACTTGAGAAAACAGATTCTGAATTTTTCTAGGAGTATTTTCACTTCCCAATTCATGCATGCATTTTCCATAAATCAAACGATGTCGAGATACCATCCATGCTGCCTATCCCATATCGTAGGATAAAAGCTTAAACATACTCGTATAAATTAGAAAAAATAAAATAAATTTTTTTATTTTACCTGGAGTGTCAATTACATGGAGAACTCTGCTATCTGGTAACACAGTGCTTCGACGCATACAAGTAGTTGTTACACTGCCATAACCTGAGTCTGATCGAAATACATCTTCTCCAAGGATTGAATTACCTGTTGCACTTTTTCCACTCCCCGTGCTCCCAAGTAAAACAATAGTTATATCCTCCCTAAACCCACTATCATTGGCCATTTTCCTAACAATTATTTCACTATCTTTTGATATTTCTACTTAAATTCATATACCATCCAATATGAATACGGTCATTTATATAATCAGATAGGGATAGGGTTGGAATAAATTCCCAGCAACATGAATACTACAAGAATTGCTCAAGAATGAAGCAAAGTTGTAGTAAAGAATAAGGTAAAAAGTTTCTTATGATTGGAGAAAAGAATTGCATACCCAAATTACTCAGGGAAAAACCTTACCTCAAGGGGTAAAGAGTTGCTCATTGTCGGAGTAAAGAATCGCCCAAATCAAAAGTTAAGTGGTTGGTAGAGCCATCGTTTGCCCTACCAAAAGATATTTATAATTATCTATCTACCACAAAATAAATAGAGACTAGTACAATGATAAGCAATGTCAATGTCAAACCCACAAGGAACGAAGAATAAATTTCCCTTAACCCAAAAGATTTGAGTTTGGTTAGCAACTACCCTTTCAATGTTTGGAGATTGTTATTATCACTAAGAAAAGTAAAACACTTCAACAAAGATTAATAAACAATAGAGAAAGCTCCGGAAACAGTAAACCCACATTAACCACGTACGAGATCAATCACGACGCAAAGATTAATTAACTTGCATGCATCAACTAGTTATAAATTGTTGAGAAATCCGCAACAAAACACCCCCAATTCATCCTTACTTATTTAACCACTAGCAAAAAATATGTTATAAACTAATGACTTGTCTAATTAACACACAACTAGGCTGTAAACAGCCAACACCCAATTTAATGTATACCAACAACATTAAGATTTAGAGGAACCTAATTCTAATAACCTGTAAGCTAAATCTGCAGTTATCAATTATTAACCCTCAACTAGTGTGACAATAGTTTCGTCACTAATTAATCATATCCACAAGATATAGATAAATAATGGGAGATTAATTAGTGTTACCAAATCTAAATAAGTTCATCAGGCTTAATGAGATTCAGATAATCATTACTACAAAATACGCTATTGGAGGCGGGTTTTACGCTGTTCCCGCCTCCAATACGGGTGCCACATATTGTTGGCACCCGCATCCAATAATAGTATTGGAGGCGAGTCTTTCGAAACCCGCCTCCAATAAGAGTGTTGGAGGTGGGTCCTTCAAAACCCGCCTCCAATACTGTTATTGGAGACAGGTGCCAACAATATGGCGGCACCCATATTGGAGGCGGGGACATCGCAAAACCTGCCTCCAATAGCGCAAAACCCGCCTCCAATAGAGTGTTTTGTAGTAGTAAATGAACGTTATTTACGCACGATAATAAGGAACACATGCAAATCAATTTAAAGTGCAATACGATCTCATGCCTTTATAAGGGTTAATGCTTCATCACTTTAGTGGAAAAAAATATTTAGCTACTCATAATAAAACAAACTACAACTAAAGTATTCATGGAAAACATGATAGAAATTGGGCACATTTGGCCCGCACAAAATAAGTAATTGGTTTTAATCACAGTGATTGTAGTGTCTCAGCATGGATTATATTCCCATACTTTAATATGAGTTGTATTCATCTACTTTTTTCAATAATAAAAGAGAAATCGTGAGGCTGGGAAACAATATGTTCTCATAAATTAAAAGCAACCTTATAACAGATTTGGCGGAAAACTAGAAAGCCTTTATGAAGGATTGTTGAATCGCTCGGGTATGAGGTATCTTGATTTTCGGCTATCCTTATTTGGATCAAGGAATCTTAGATGCCCTTTTGATTTTCAGTCATGAGAGATTCAACAATCTTTAGAAAAGCTCTCTAGTTTTCAATGAAATTTGTGTTTTACTAAGTTTCCGCTACATCATATATATAAGAAGTTGGTTATACTATTGGTTTTGTAAACCGAAATTAATTGGATCACGTTGCGTAAACCCAAAATCAGCTAAGTCAGATATTAGTTTGACGCATTTGACTTAAATTATTTTCTTGAATACAACAATGAACTAAGAATCTAATGATTTAATTATAAACACTTCACAATCTAAGTTTAATATCTAACTTAATTGATATTTTTGAAAACTATCTTTTAAACTAAGTTACTCATAGTTAAACATAAAAGAATAACAATTCACTAATGAATGCTAAAAAATTCACCCCATGAACAATTTAAGTCTCCACGGGACAATATCAAAACCCAAAGGTTAAAGCACAAAACTTAAACTCTATAAACTCTCAATAATATGTATCATTAACTTAAATTGTCTTTCAAAAGTTGAGGAGCACCTCTATTTATAGGTAGAGGCGATCCGATTTTACAAGTAGAAAAATAAAAAAAAAGTTTGAAATTCAATTAGAATTGAAACCCTTACAACTAAAACCTTAAGGAACTAGGCAATTGGCAAGAAGGAAATTCGGCTACTACCTAAAGGAGGCCGAATTTCTCCAACTAAGAACAAGGAAAATGAAATTAAATTCCTACTAAAAACGTTAAAAGGAAAATCTACTTATTCCTTAAAAAAAAATGCAATAATTATTTTAAGGAAAATCTCAATCAAGTAACAAGCAAATCCAAAATAAGGAAGGAAAAGTAAAACACATACTTATGAATTCGACCGCCCCTCCCCTTTTGGGAACTCTAGCCGCACATCTCTTCAATTTTGGTAAGTATTTTCACTTGTGTGTCTTTCCTTTATCTTTGAGAATCTTCTAGAGTTTTCTCAAACATTCTATAATCTTCCCGAACAAAATTAACCGAAAATAATTAATTAAAATCAAAAGATGTAATTGTGTTCAAGACTTTATTAAATACTCAAGATCTTCTTTAAGAAGATAGGTTCAATGAACTTGATCCATCTTAATCTTTCTGTTGGGGAACCCATTTGTAAATCATTCTCGATTTTCTCTTCTCATGCTTTAGTTTGAGGAATGGATCTTTATCTATTTCTTCTCCACTCCTTTTTTTTATATATTTATTTCCCTTCCCGTGGATTAAAAAAAAAGACATTCAATTTGAAAGATAATAAATAAGAGTAACTTATATAAGGAAGATTATGTATACATTCATTCTTTTTAAAATGTGAAAACATCTCTTATTTTTAAGCTAAAATATTATATAAATTGGGACAGAGAGAATATTGTTTCTTATCCCTTTCACATACATAAATATATAGATATCGGATTCACAGCATTTGGCATGGGGGAAGTTGGATGGATGTGCGACGTGGTTGGCTGTGGCTGGTCAAATGTTGTTCCATTAGCGACAGTTGCTGCCTAAGCTTCCGAATCTCAATCTCATTTTTGGCCTCTTCTCTTTTGCGGTCAATTAACTCCTTTGCAACTTTCTCCAACCCCTCTTTCAACTTCTTATAACTCTCATCGTCATTGCTCTGCTCCTTCTCCTTCTCCACCACCTATATATACACACCCACACATTGATATAACAAATTAAATTATATTTTGTCCGTTTATTAGAAAAGTATGATTTAGAATGAAACGTTTTCAAGTTAAGGAATCAAAAGAAGACAACATCATAAGTTAAGGGACCAATTGATAGAGTAATTTAACCTTACCTTTTATATATATATATATTTATAATTATGTGTAATTTATAATTAGTTCACATTTGAAAATTAAAGATATGAACAGAAAATATAATGGCAAATTACTTGTTAAGAAGGAACGAGGGAGTAATACCTTTTCAGCATTGATTTGCTGAATTTGCTTCTCATCATACATATGCTGTTTTGAATTTTCAATTCCCTTTTCTACAGCTTCATTCTGTTTAAAAATGTACGTAGGATATAAATATATAAAATGTAGCCTTCATAACCCAATAGAAATTAACACAATGGAAATAAATCTATATATTTATATCAAACAAAACAAACAAGCTCAACAACTTTATAAAATGGAGTGCAGGTATCCAAAACTCTTAAGACTTTTCACAACACCGAAACAGGATTTTCTACACTTGATCTTACAACCTCTCACATCAATTTCTGTATTTTCTCTGTAAATCTCTGTACTGAAAATTCTACCTCATAAGTTCTTTGTATAGACCCTAGAGTTACCTGAAATAGGATTCACTTATCAAGTCCTACTCAAAAAATTACTACCTAAAACAAATTAAAAACAACTAAATAAGTAATTGTTAAATCCTAATGCAAACATAATCACTTAATTAATTAAATTTTTTTAATTGATATATTCCAACATAAAAAATATATATAGCATCGGTTATATTATGATTAAGTACAAGTCTACAGCTATATATACACATTTGTTTTGTAGAGTTAATTAATTAGTTAACTACGTATCTGTGTCCATATCTATATCCATCTATAGGAGAGGGAAGTCAAGGGTTATTTTCGCATTTTCTTATAATTCAAAAGGTATTACGTCCTATGTTCCCTTAAAATAGTCCATTGTAAAAGTTATTTTTTGTTCCATTAAAAAAATTTACTTTCAAATTTTTTACTCTTTCTACCCTTATTTATATAATCATGCGGGGTTCATATTAATCATGCGGGGTTAATTAAAAAGTAAAGATATGAATGGAAAAAGTGGTGCTAAATTAGTTATTTTAGGTGTTGTATTTAATTTAACATTCATAATAAGTTGTACATTTGTCAAAATAATGACCTTCCGTACGTAATTAATATTTTTGCCAAATGGCAGGGTATTTATATGTTTCTCAAAATTCAGGTTTTATTTTTGCAAATATATGTATACTTATATGTACATATATGTATATCTTTTCAGGAATGAGTAGCGGAATTTGCCTCTCATCATTCATCTGCTGTTTTGAATTCTCATTGCCCTTTTCTACAGCTTCATTCTGTTGAAAAACCATATATAAAATCGGTAATATTATTATTATAATCTATCTATATATATAGGAATAATTTTAAAAAACTATTGAAGTTCGTTACAACCGTATAAGTGCAATTTTACCATTGGGGTTTGAAAAATATTTTATCAAAAGATTCCACTTTCAAAAATATTTTTTGTTCTAATAGAAGACTCTAATTTCTTTTCTTTTTTTTGTTCCTTCTACCTTTACTAATATAATTATACTAATATAATTATGTGCGATACCACAATTAACTCACATTAAAAGTAAATACGTAAATGAAACAAATAATGTCAAATTAATTATTTTAAGTTTTGTACCTTGACATCCATAAAAAGTTGTACATGAGTGGAAGTGGATTCTTCTAATGAAATAGAGGAGATGAAGTATATATTTCTAAAGGATTATTTTTGCATTTTCTTATAATTCAAAAGGTACTGATATTTTTTTCCAAAGGGCAGGGTATTTATTTATATATTTCTCAAAATTATGGGGTTCTTGAAAATTTGCAAATATATATGTATTAAAACAAAAATAGAACTTTAAATTAATGACCAATCTAAGAAGTAAAGTTGGGCAACTGATCACCTTAAGTTGTTCAAATAACTGATAGGTATATGGTTTTCCTCCATTTTTCTCAACAATGTTGGCAGTGAGAGTAAGAAGCTGGTGAAGTTGCTGAGCTTTCTTGGCTGGATCCTTTGTCTTGTTATCAAAAACTATTCGTCTGTTTCCACACTTGTTAAGCAGATCCTATATATAATCATGTCATCAATCACTATTAATTACATCATACAGTTAAAATTATTATTAAAAAAATGATGTTTGGAAACAATCTTTTTGTTTTTTTTTTCTTTTTTTTCCATAAACAAACTTTGAATGCTATGTTCTAAAACTTTGAAACTCATTCGTTGTCTAACAGATACAAGAAATTTTAAATTGGAAAGGTTGGAGTCAGGAGACTGAATGAAATTCAAGAAAACACTTCAAATGTACCATAAGAACAAGAAGATCAAGTGGAGAATTTATGGACCAATATTTTGAATCTAAGGCGTGTAATCTTACTATATCACATGGTTAAATGACAATTCCCTTCCAAGACAGTTCAAACAACAAACTAGCAAGTTGTTTGATTGCTTGGACAAGAATTAGATCAGTGCATCAGTTCGAAGGTCAAACTTTTATTTAAAGAGACATTGGTTGTAACACTTGAAAGCAAAAGTTTCCATGTTCATAGTTAAGTGTTGCAGACACTTTTCCCTAAAATTGTCTCACTATTTAATATTACAAACTATTTTTCAATAGAAAAGAAATATATATATATATATATATATATAAGTGAAATATTGGATGGTCTTAATAACTTCATTGCTGATGTTGTAGTTATAAACTCACTTAGATATTGACGTATGCTGAGTTGGAAAAAGTAGTTATTTGTTAATTTAACAAATGGTGAATCATCAAAGAAACCACGCACATATCAAGATTTAAATGGATTAATAACGACCACATCAACAATGACTACATAGTAGTTGTTAACTTGGCCAATTTTTTAAAAAAATTAAATCATCAAATCAATTAGTGAACTCTTTAGAAATAATACATGTAACCTGAAAATTCAAACAAGTTGTTATTGAGTTACCTTTAAGGCCTGAGGGGATGAAGATAATCGATCATCCAAAGTTTCATCTTCCTCTAGTTCGTCGGCGCCAGTAAAAGCGACGATCATATAATCGACAATCTTTGGTCCGAACAAATGCTTCAATGTCTCAACAGCAGCAGCTTGTTCTTTAGAAAATCGAACATTTAGTGACACAACGATGAGAACTGCGTGAATTCCATCTCTGCCCATCTCAATACATCTAACTATCTCCTTCTGAACGTCTTGAGGATTACTTGAAGGACCAAATAACCCTGTATTCCATTTCACAAAAATTTATTTATTTTAACTCTAGATCTCTAATCTTTCAAGTATTAGGTTAAATCATTCAATTACTTGGTCCCTTATTACTTTTTTTTGAGAAAATTACATTTTTGATCTCTCTTCTATACCTTCGTTACACTTTTTGTCCTACTTCTACGTCTTGATATACTAATGGTCCATGTTCTTTTATGTGTTGCCAATTTTAGTTCTGCCAATTTTAGTCCCTATGACTGGCAGCGAAAAGTCTTGTAGGTCATTTTGGAGGTGACTGTGTAAACTTTTAAAATTGCACTTTGACCCAACAAGTGCAATGAGTCATAGAAGATAGACTAAAAAAATCTAATGAGGGTATAGAAGAGGGATCAAAAGTGTGATTTTTCCTTACTTTTTTTTTTTCTTCTTTTTTTGCTTACTTTGGGCCTCAACTTGGAAGATCTGGTTTTATTTTCATATCTCAACTTCCAAAAATGTAGTTTCTAAATGGTCATGGACTCAATTCCACAACATTTAAACTATTTTCGACTATCTCATGAGACTTGTACATATATATTAACAGGGGCAACCAATAAGAAAGAGAAGGTTAGATCATTTAATTTGTTTGCCTCTCATATTGACCTGAAACAGCTCATGTAGCCATGTGTTACTCAAAAACAGTTCGGATCGATGGTACTTGGATTTGAGTTTAGAACCATTTTAAGAGCTATATTTTTAAAGTTGAGCAACAAAAAAAAAATTTCAAAAGAAAAACAACATCCCAAATTAAAACATCAAAATTGTTGATTACCTGGAGTATCAATTACATTGAGAATTCTGCCATCATCTAGCTTTGTGGCTTCTCGGTTACAAGTCTTAGTTACACCGCCAAACAAAGCCTTAGATTGAAATGCTTTTCGTCCAAGGATTGAATTTCCCGTTGCACTTTTCCCACAACCTGTGGAACCAAATAAAACAATGGTAATATCCTCATAATTAGCCATTGAACTACTTTCTTCTATCAATTATCACAACTTATAAATTCTAGAGCAATTAATTCCCTATTTGTATGTTGTAAAAGCTCTAAGTATCTATCTTTTTTATCTTTCTACGATTGGAATAAATTTTCCTTGAGAATTTCTCAAGAATAAATCCAACTAGTGTTGAAGAATAATGTGGTAAAAGAGTTGCTCAAAATTGAAGCAAGGAGTTGCCCACTTAGAAGAGGAATGAATTAATGCTCAAAATCAAAGTAAAAACAAATTGGAAGGGGAATTATGTTCTAAGCCTTGGTATTTCTTTCTCTCTTTATCCCCTCTATTCGATTAGAAAAGTTCACTTTCATAAACATTTTTTGTTCTAATAGCAAAATTCGCTTTCAAATACTATCTTACCATTTCTAATATAATTATGTGTAGTTCAAAATTAACTCACACTTACAAAATATGAACTTAAATTGAACAATTAATATCTAACTGGCTATTTTTTAAGTGTTGTATCTTGACATTTATAAAAAGTTATACTTAGATGAAAATAGACTCAATGGATCAGAGAGAGTATATATATATATTGACTTATACCTTGCTTGGTAAAGAAAAAAAAATCAATGGTACGTACTACATCATTTTGATTACCAACTGATTCGTGGGGAGGATAACTAAGCAATTGAATTAACTTGGAGAAATGATCATATGCAAAATATTAACGCCTACGTATATTTAGCCCAAATGACATCTAAGACTCACTTGAGCTCTTCTATCTTACCTACCATTGTCTACATTTTCAAGATGAATGTGACATGAGAAGTTTATCTCCCATGTCTACATTTTCAAGATGAATGTGACGAGAATTTTATCTCCCAGTGTAAAAAATAGATAAAATAAAGTAAATAAGAGTAGACAAAATATTCAATCTATCTAACGTTAACTACCCAACTATTATTATCAATGCATAGTCCACTTTTGATCAATTTATTTTTCTTCTTTTTTTTGCAATTTGTCATTTAGCTGGTGGGAAGTAGACTATTTTTAGGCATTAAAGCAAACAGAATATATCCATTGTATGCACCTTTTTTTAAGGAGAGATTATTCAAACACTGCATTCATTGTACCACAAAATTAAGATTGTATAACCATATACATTCAAGGGAGATAGTGTAATTTTACGGGATAATAAATGTACATGTACATAGCCCATTAATAAATAAAAATTTGAATTATCGATTTATGATATTAATAAGGATGCATAATTTTCCCTTTTTTAAGAGAATCAGCACCTAGAAAAAGTGGAAATTAACCCAGTTTTCCTGGTTAATAGAAATTAACTTGGCAGCATCAACTGTTTCAGTGAAAGAATTAAAAATTATGAAATCACTTTAATGAAGTGATTTATCCCAAGTATAGAGAGAGAGTTGAAAATTATGAAGGGCAAATTCGTAATTGACAATCTTATTTTTATGTTTTTCTGGTTTCTATATATACATTTAATTTGGAGCTTTGCCAAAATACGTAACAGACTTTAGAAATCATTTATTATAAGTAAAATAATACTCTACTTCAAAATATTTGGGAGTGCATGGTCGTAACCTTCAACTCCTTGTCTCATTCAATAAGTACATCGGTACATGTATAGTAGCCATAATGGGAAAATTGCATTTTTGGTCCTTATATACTCTTGTTACATTTTTTGTGTCTCTTTTCTATTCCTTGTACTTTTGGTCTCTCATCCATTCATATTTTGTCACTTTCGAATCAATATACAAATTTGAATAAATATATAAATTTAAATTGATATTCGTACCGAATTTACTCAAATTTCATTTAAATTAGGATTTTGAATAAAATTTGAAGGAAAAGAATCGCAATCCATAACTCGATCCTAATATTCACACTGGAAATTCAAATTGATTCGAAAATCAAACATCCCAATTCAAAAATTAGATTAAAATTTTAATCGAGTCGAATCAATTTCGAATTGTCCAAAAATAATAATAATAATAATAGCCCTAAGTGATTGACTCGAATCCTCGATCATAAATAAACAAATGATACATTATTTTATTAATTAGTATATAGATATGGAAACTAATTATCAGGATGATTGGTATAGGCCTCATCAAGTATCCACTAATATTTTGCCAATCAAAATTTCTCAAAGGTTCCACCTATTTCTTATGCCTCTTACAACATAGAAATAAAAGTATACATTACCAAAATATTGAATAATCCTCCTACAGGCTACATTTAAAAAAAAAAAAAATCTTATACCATAATATCTTAGAAGCTTGCACAATCTTTTAAGAATTGGGCTCCGATAGTGGGCTTCTGCTCACCTCCGACCCAGTGGAGAATAAATATATAGTATATAAGTGATCATGCTCCCCTCCAACCAGTGGAGAATAAATATACCATAATATCTGACCCAACGGAGAATAAACTAATTAATGACTTCACAGAATTGCAATAAGAAAAAGTAGATGTACATAAGGGGAAAATGCCGCATTCAAGTGCAGACAAAAGCCCAAAGGAAACATACACAAATTATACAGTGTATTGTAATCTATAACTAACTTCTCGAATCCAGAATCGTTACTACCCATTCACAAATAACGTACATCCAACCCCAATTTCGAGAATTCACAGGAATCAGGGTACAAACCAGCTAAATAGTTTTGCATAACCTCATAAAATTGTTGTTTATCTACGACTTAAAACTCCTAGACTACCTACAATCCTAAAAGAATAATATTTATATCATTTCTTACCATGATAGAGGACTTATCCAAATTTAACCGAAATGCAAAATCGCAAATGATCGACAACATATACATTCTATTATTCCAGACCGAAAAGATCAGAACCATTTTACAATACAAAATTCGTAACAACTACACCTTCAAGCTAGAAAAACACAACTGATGACACATTCGAAATTATTTTATTATGCTAAAGACTTACTCAAATGATGTTTCAGAAACTTGAAAAAACCTCACACATGCACCACTCGAAAGGCAACTTCTCTTATATGCTTCTGTGGGTGTGGGATGAAATTCAGTCAAAATGGAGTTGACATACAGAAGTCAAAGTCTCATTGATGAATCAGACTCCCCATACACACTAAATTAAGCAAACATGGTAAGACTCTAAACAGATAGAAAACGAGAGCATGCATACAGAGAATACACCGAATAATTTCAAACACAACCCCCATATGAAAACATTAATATACATCAAACCACCTTGTATATAACAAGTTTCTTAAGTTCACCGCTGTCTTGTTATTTCTCAAATCCAGACTCCGCTTATGCCTATTGTAATAGCTTTTAAATCTACTCAATGTAAAAAATGGAAAGTGAGTAGCACTTTAATAACTGATGACTTCACAGCGCTGAAAATGTCCAAACCACCTACAATCATATATATATATAGAAAAATAAAATTATCTCATGTATTTTCTATGACAGAGGGCTTATCAAAATTCATCCCCCAATGTAAAACCCAAATGACTGCACATACATTATACAGTTCCAAACCCAGAAAGACAATCATTTTAAAGTACAAAATTCTTAACAACCACATCTTCAAACCAATAAAACACTAGTAACTGATGAACACAAATTTGAAATTATTTCATGCTAAAGAAAATTCTTGGTCAAAGCCGTGAATTTTTGAGTGAATTCAAAATCTGATTAAATTCGAATTCGAATGCTCTCGAACTGAATTTTTGAATTTTGAATCGAATAAGGGTCAATTCAAAATTCTTAATTTTCTTTATTTTCTATAAACTACATAAATTTTATATTTTCAAACTAAATTCGAGTACTTCAATTCAAAATTCATTTTAAATTTCAATGACAAGTCTGAATAAACTTTTCACCACATTTTTGTGTTGTTAATTAAAAATTATTATTTAATTTTAAAATTTTTAACTGAAGAAGGTAACTTTGTACAATTATGACTTTGTGAATATAAAATTTTCATTATACACATGTGAGTATATAAAATACAATAAATATTATAATAAAAATATAAATTTATTTTCTATAACTATATATATGTATATGTATAATGTATATATAAACATAAAATATGTAACATTTGTTTATATAATATATAAAACATGTACATATAGGATTTGAATCAATATATTAATTTAAATTGATTTTCGAACCGAATTTACTCGAATTTCATCCGAATTAGGAATTTGAATAGAATTTGAAAAAAAAAAAATCGCAATCCATATCTCGATCCTAATATTCACCCTTGAAATTCAAAATGATTCAAATATCAAACATCCTAATTCAAAAATTAGATGGAAATCTTGATCGAGTCAAATTGAATCGAATTTTGAATTATTCGAAAAAGAAGAATATATAGCTCTAAGTGATTGACTTGGTCATAAATAAACTAATAATATATTAGTATTTTATTAATTGGTATATCATAAATTTAAGGGTGAAATACAATTTCCTCCATGTGGTTTCGTGTTTTGGACAGTTTCCCCCCTATGTTTTCAAAATTGACAGTTTCCCCCTCATGATTTTGGACTAAAGTGTCCACTTAACGGAAAATGCCTTCTCTAACGGTGTTAAAAAAAATGACTAAATTACCCCTCTTAAAAAAAAACTTAAAAAAAAAAAATTGAAAGAAGGAAGAAGACGATGGCACTGTTCATCGTCTTCTTCCTTCTTCCTTTACTTTTTTTTTTTTTTTTTTTTTCTAAACCTAAAGCATCCCGCAACTGATATGAAACCCATTTTGTTGGGTTTCATATCAGTTGCGGGATTCTGCAACTGAAATGAAACCCATTTGATGGGTTTCATTTCAGTTGCGGGAGGCTTTGTTGGGTTTCATATCAGTTGCGGGATTCTGCAACTGAAATGAAACCCATTTGATGGGTTTCATTTCAGTTGCGGGAGGCTCCCGCAACTGAAATGGAACCCATTTGATGGGTTCCATTTCTGTTGCAGCCAGTTGCTGCAACTGAAATGGAACCCATCAAAATGGGTTCCATTTCTGCAACTTTGCGGGAGTCACCCGCAACCTCTTTTCGATTTGGACCACCTCCGACCGGGTCTGATGCGGGTCAGAAATGTGGGTAATCGGGTCTGATGCGGTTCGTGGGTTATTTGGGTGAAACGGGTTGGGTCTGAGCGGACTTTCGGGTCTGGAATGCTGTTTTCAAGCCATATTGGACTCTTTTGATTTTGGAGTTACTCAAGTCTAGTGGATTTTCAAAATGGGTGGAGTGCATTTCTTTCTCATTCGGTTGGGTTGCATCATTGTGCCGTCCCCGAAGTGAGTTTATCGGTTGAACTCCGACGAAGAGGTGGAGCTCCACCGGAAATTTGAAACTCCGATGACGAGAGGATGCTCCGAGATGTCGTTTGTTGAAGCCAAATCGTTGTGGGTTGTCTCAGAGCTGTGATGGGTCGGTGATGCTTCCGGTTGGGGGCTGTCGGATTGTTCAAAATCTTGGAGTTTCGGGCCAGTTACGGTTGCTTTCGGCCAGCAGGGAAGAGTTACTTGCACGGTTCTGTTTCTACGGTGATGGCCTAGGCTTTGGTTGACTGTGCTGGATGGATGATATGCTGAAATTAAATTTCTGATTTTTGGGAAATGCTTGTTCTGTTAGAATTTGCTTTGGGCTAATTTTGACTGAACAAGGTTGTGGAAATTTGGGGTGTTCTGTAATTTGGGAGATTATAGCTTGATGCTACTGCTGTTTTCTTTTCAAATTGGAATTCCTTAATTGATGTTGCTGGATGATTACTGGAAAACAGAGTGCTCTTTCTGTTTTTTTTTTTTTTAAGTTGAGGTTATTTTGGGAACAAAATTAATGACATCATCAATTTGTTTACCCCCACTCTCGTCTTGAGCGCGTTTGCTTCACGCGCCGTTAGAGAAGGCATTTTCCGTTAAGTGGACACTTCAGTCCAAAACCATGAGGGGGGAACTGTCAGTTTTGAAAGCATAGGGAGAAAACTGTCCAAAACACAAAACCACAGAGGAGAAACTGTATTTCACCCTAAATTTAATTATGAGGATGATTGACACGTGCTTCATCAAACATCCACTAATATTTTGCCAATCAAGATTTTTCAAAGGTTCTAACCTATTTCTTATGCCTCTTACAACATAGAAATCAAATTGCATATTACCAAAATCATTCAATAATCCTCGTGCATCTTTACAAGAAATCTTCTTTTTTATTTTTTGAATCTTGCACAATCTTTTAAGAATTGGGCTCCGATCATAGGCTTCCGTTCACCTCTGACCCAATGTAGAATAAATATACAATATATAAGGGTTTCTGCGCACCTCCGACCCAATGGAGAATAAAAATACAGTATAACCTTTTATCCAATGAAAAATAAATATACATATACAATAAATAAGGGCTTCTCAATAATATATATATAAAGGTCTTCTGCTCACATCCTACCCAGCAGAAAAAAAAAAAAGTTCAAAAGAAAATGAAAAGGGTAAACAACACATATCCACATTTCTCATAGAATTACTAAATAAATGATGTGGTTTTTAAATAGTACAAAATGAATCTTGTCAACTATGTCGATCATTAGTTAATTAATCGTGCCACAGTCATTGTTTTTACAAAATACCCTTTTTAATTTATGAAAAATCCAGTACTTGAGTAATTTTTGCCATTTTACAAAAATATTCTATCGACTCGTCCCTAAATTTCAACATTTGTATTGTTCATTTCGAAAACCACGAGATTTTTTCGCTTCTCTCAAAGAAATTTCATGAGTATTTGTAATTTACTTAAACATAACATAAATTTTGGGGAAATAGGTGGTTGACTTATAACACGATTTATTACAATTTTTTCAACTAAAATCATAAGGTTTTATTTGTTACCAGCTGTAACCGATTTTACTGGTCTTTTTTGATGTGATTGTATAAATTTTAAAATTACATTTTGACCCCTAATAACCTACAAAATTAGCTACAACCCTGCCAAAAGGATCGAAAGTACCAAAACATGAAAGAAGATATTTCAAAAGTACAACGAAATATAACAATTAATGATATAGAAAAAGAACCAAAAACACGATTTTCCGTAGCTATCACGGCCTGAAATTAAATTAAGGTACTTTATTAATTGATCAAATCTTAATAAAAAGCACAAGTAGAGCTTCCACTGCCAGCAATAGGGTCACATGCCCCTTAACGTCTCTGGCCTTGGGTTTTGACGAGCTGCTCTCTCAACCTTCGGATCTCATTTTTGGCATCTTCTCGTCTTTTGACTTGCTCATTAGCCTCTCTCTGAAGCCTCTCCAAATCTTGTTTCTTCTTCTTCATAGTCTCCTTCTCTCCTTCAGTTTCTCATGGACCTAATTAATATACATATATATATATACGTGAAAGAATAATCAATTTCAACATATATAAAAACAGATGTATTAAATTGAACACTTTGTCTTTTAGCTTAACTGGATTGTTGTCTTGTTTTGGTTCATCTACTTGAAAAGTTTAATTTTCGTTTTTCAAGTTCCAAAAAATTTGTAAATGGTTTCAAACTCAAGCTTAGATATGATAGAATCCGAATTGTTTCTTGCTAACACTTCAGTTGTTTTTTTTACCTTTTCAAATTGATGGACTAAAACGAGAAAACAAACTGAATTATAAGACGAGTGTAGAGATATAGCTAAATAGATGCCCAGTGCCTCCCAAAAATTACAGGACGATTTTATTGGAACGGAAATTATATACCATTGCATCAACACGCATCTGCACCTGCTGCTCATCATCATGTTCTTTCAGCATCTGCTGCTTTGAACGCCTCTGGTCCCTTTTTGCAGCTTCATTCTGCCACAAAAAATATATATAAGCTTAACTAACTACTGTATTAAACAAAGAATTTTTTTTTTTTTTTTTTGTTAATATATACTTCCTCCGTTCCATTAGAATAGTTCCCTTTGTATTTACTAAAACCAATATCACAAAGTGAACTTTTCTAACGGAACAGGGGGAGTAATTTCCAATTAATCGAAATATGAAATAGAGCTTGCTGATATATAACAATGACCTTGGCTTGTAGAAATAGGTCACGAGTATATGGTTTTCCTCCATTTTTCACAACAGTGTTGCTAATGAGGGTAAGAAGTTGGTCGAGTTGCTCGGCTTTCTTGGTTTGATCCTTCGTTTCGTTATCAAACACTACTCGTCTGTTTCCACACTTATCAAGCAGTTCCTGCACATATATTAGTGATCTCAAACTCCTCTTTAATATCCTTAATTAATCTGTTAGTTGAGTTTAATTTTTCGTTAACTAAACTAAGATGGTACGTCATAATTGGAAAACAACGTGGACTCGATGTATCTAGTCCACGTACGCTCTCTCCCTAAACCCTAAACCCTTAGGTCTTCTGTCAAATGCCTGTTTGACCTATAATTAGTTCATGAGAGAAAAACCGTTAATTGTATCCAACTTTTGGTTTGTTAAACTAAAATTGCCAAATATATATTAATACTGAAAGAATGAGAACTTGAGTAATCTGTTTTGAAAATATTTGGACTACTAATGGAAATCATGTGGTAATTTATCATAAAATTTTTATCAGCAAAATTATCTTGTAAAATTAAACTACCTTCAAAGGCTGAGGGCATGTACTAGCTAAGAAATCATCCAAATTTTCAACATCTTCTTCAAGATCATCGGCACCAGTGAAAGCAACAATCATGTACTCAACAATCCTTGGTCCGAACAAATGCTTCATGGTCTCAACAGCAGCTACTTGTTCTTCCGAAAATCGAACTTTCAGCGATATAACCATCAAGATTGCATGGATCCCATCTCCAGCCATGTCCATGCATTTAGTTATCTCCTTCTCAGTGAAGTCATGTTCACTGGAGGAATCAAATAACCCTGCATTATTTAGATACACATTTATCAGGGAGTAAATGTGACAGCAGATTTTCTTGCGAGCAGCGATTACCGACAGGACTCAAAAGTATAATGCATCTAGATAGCCTACAGATTCCATATCTAGGCAGCTAAATTTTCTGTAATCCTTTTTAAGAGGTTTCGGCTGAATTTGGTCCCTCTACGTGTACTAAAAAAAAAACTGGTAATAACATAAATTAAAGTAGTTAAGTCCGCCAATCACGATTCTTAAGAAAAATAAAATCTTTCAAGTATATATATGTATTGTCCTTCGTAATGCAACATTAATCTTTCAAAAACTACATCCTTCTTGAAAGATAGTGTTTGGAAGGATCGATTCCTTACCACTGTCATTCTCGTTTTTATTTCACCCTACTATCAAATTCATGTGCACAGTAATTAATCACAAACGAACAACAAAACGTAGCATTATTTGCATCAAACAGGTTACCTGGAGTGTCAATCACATTGAGAATTCTACCATCTTTCAGCACAGTTGCTTGTCGCTCACAAGCGTTTGTGACACTGCCAAAACAAAACATTGATGTAAATGCTTTTCTTCCAAGTATTGAATTACCTGTTGCACTCTTTCCACTTCCTGTGCAGCCAACGAGAACAATAGTTGTATCCGAAACAAATTTTGAGGCATTAGCCACTGAATTGCTTCCCATTTTTTGAGAAATTTTCGATGATCTGTAACAGTTAATATTAATTGATTACAACAATTCGCTATATGGTGTTGTAAATTAACTATCTTTCTACTTAAATAGCGGTAGATGCGTATGGTAACTGTGTACGTAGGAATAAATTCATCCAACATGACTACCCCAAGAATTGACCCAGAATGAAGTAAAGTATTGCACTGAAGAATATTGCAGTACATTTAAAGGGGTTGCTTACAAATGAGGCAAAGAATTAATTCCCCACCAAACCAGGAAATCAGATGTGAATTTAACACAAGAAAAGGTATTCGAAAAAGTTGTAATTAAGAGGAAGTCTGAGAGGCGATATTTTAGCCTTTAAAATCAATGCGCGCATTTTCTTTCTTACAAGCAATACTTTATTATTTTGTTTTATTTTTTTGAGACCGCTGATACTTTTTTGGACATGCGCAATGCATGAAAGGCTATACGTGATACATTATACTTCAGCATTAAACTCATAATTGTGATACATGAACCACTAATTAGCTCGTTACATGATACATAATAGACTGAAATCGATATGCGTACTCTTTTCTTAACATACATGTGATAATTTTGAAACTTTTACTGCCGATGCTCTCTGCCACGGAGAGTTCTAGTCCATCTCAACTCAGCTTTTGGGTCATGGCCGCCTCCCTCTTCCCCCGCCGCTCAACTTTGCGGCTGCAATCACCAGGGAACCACCAGAGAGGCCTCCCCTCCCGTCGTTCCCAATTAAGCCGAAGGAATTCCATCTAGGGGAACCAGCTCTACGCTTCACGGATGAAGAGATGGAATTAATGGTCTCCCCTTTGAAGCGGGCATTGATCGGAAAATTTTCCAGGCGGTGACCCACCATGATCCAATTGCGTAAGGATTTCAAGACTGCAGGCTTCCAGGATAAATATAGTATTCGCTTGATCGACCATAGACAGGTTTTGCTTCGGTTCGATTCGGACATGGATCATCAACGATGTTTCCTACATGGTTATTGGAACTTTGGATCATACGGTCTTCGAATTGTTAAGTGGACAACAGATTTCCATCCAGCGGCGGAATCCTTGATTGCTCCCGTTTGGGTCTCCCTCCCAAAGCTTCCATACCAAACGATATGTGTTGTTTAACCAATACGCACGCCATCAAATGATCGGACGTGTAGAAATTGTTGCGTGTAATTAGTTACTAATTATTATTTTCAGAACGGTATATATGTAGATTCCGCAAAACTTGAAAGACATTCTGTTCTTCAAGACGTTGAATTTGAGTTCTGAATGATGGAAAAAAAAAGGTAAAAATTGAAAATAAACAGTTTATTATATAAATAAAAAACTAAATTAAAATGCCCCAACAGTACGATTCTTTTAAATTAAACAATTTGTAATTAATTACAGAAATTTTGACACCGGAGCTAAAAGTTATACTCATTTAAAAATCTATGACTATCCACAACCCATCAATTCTACACCAGATTCGATCAAGATCGATCAAAGCAATAATGCCATCAATTCTTGTGTCTTATTGTGGCTATTTTTTTGACTCTAATAAAAGAGTTTTTGTCACATGAAAATTCATAAATAATTATACCTCTAAACTTATTTTTTTTAAAATTATATCTCAAAACTATTCTAATAGTGGGTGTCCTACATAATACTCCATCTGTTTCATTAGAAGAGTTTAACAAATGTACAACTTATTATGAATGTCAGTGTACAACATTTAAATAGCTAATTTGATATTATTGTTTCATTCATATCTTTACTTTTTAACTATGTGTTAATTGTGAATCATACATGATTATATTAGTAAGACTAGTAGGTTATGAAAACAAAAAATATTTTTGAAAGTGGACTCTTCCAAATTCCAGTAGAACATAGCGGGTACTAAAGAAGAGCCTATTGTATTCCACGATCGATTTCTAGCAAAATTCCTTCACAATTTGGGGCCATTTTCCATACGCCAACATGAATTATCACTATATATAGCTTTTCTTAATATAAGACCTTGGGAATGATTTTTTATTTTTATTTTTCTTCCCTTTTACCTTGGAGATCTTCTTTCTAAGAATAGCCATATGGGATGTTCGATCAAAACATGCATAGCCCCTTTTTTCTTTTTTTCAAAAAACAGAAAACATGGCTTTTTTAATCAAGAAAAGCTTCATTTCTATAAAAAATTAATTAACGATCAACCAACACTTTTTTGCATTAGCAAAATCCAGCTAACATTGATAGATGTGCAATTACAACTATAACGCAACTAATTAGCTGTATATGCTCCGATTTTCATTCAATTTAACGCAACTAATTAGCTGTATATGCTCCGATTTTCATTCAATTTCTTTCATCCACGTAAACAAAAATTAAAAGAAAAAGAAAAAGAAACCAATCACAAGAAACAAATGTACAACTACGTACGTTCCACGAAACCTTGCATGTATAAATACAATGCATACAAAACCCTAAAATCACCAAGTCTTTTCCCTTCACTTTAAACCACTACCAAAAGCATAAGCATCATGAGTTTTCAACAATGGAGCATTGGCTTTGCTATCATTGCCTCGTTTTTGATCGCTTCATGTAGCTATAATATTCGAGTTTTCGCGGCCGATGAAATGAACGTAATCGACAAATGCTGGAGGACGAACCCTAATTGGCGAAGCCATAGGCACCAATTAGGCAAATGCTCCGTTGGTTTTGCTGGAAAGATGACGAACAACATCGGCCACGGCGTGATAAACTACAAAGTAACGGATCCCTCCGACGACCCTTTGAGCCCTAAGCCCGGAACCCTAAGATATGCCATGACGCACATCAAGGGAAAAGTTTGGATTAAATTCAAAAGGGACATGACTATTAAGCTTCAAAAACCCCTTCTTGTCAGAAGCTTCACCGCCATCGATGGCCGGGGTGTCCACGTTCACATTTCCGGTGGTGCCTGCCTGATTTTGCACAAGGTAATTAATTTCTCGATTAATATTGATTTCTAAATTAATTAATCTTCTTCTTTTTTCTTTTTAACGGCTATTTAAATTAATTAAACAGGTGAAAAATGTGATTATACATAGCCTTAGAATCCATGATTGTGTGGCTCAAACGGCAGGCCCTGTGCTTGGTCCAGATTCTAAGATTGTAAATTTGGGACCGTCGGATGGAGATGCGATTCGAATGCTTTCGAGTTCGAAGATATGGATTGATCACAACACGCTTTACGATTGCCCAGATGGATTAATTGATGTTACGCGAGGATCAACAAATATTACCATCTCAAATAATTGGTTTAGATCACAAAATAAGGTGATGCTTTTGGGTCATGATGATGGGTTTCTACGTGACAAGAACATGAAGGTTACCGTAGCCTTCAATCATTTTGGTCCCAAGTGCCACCAAAGAATGCCAAGGTACAAATTATATATTACTTTTTCCGTCCTAATGAAATAATTATTGTACCTTAAAACCTATAAAAAAGGTTATACTTTTATAAACGATACTGTTCTATTTGAACAGAGATAGTAACAAATATATTTAAACTTTGTAAGAACCGTTCTAATGGAAAAATCTTAATTTGTAATACTCCCTCCGTTCTATTAAGAGAGTCCGCTTGTAATACTATTTTAGTATTACAAAATAAACTTTTCTAATGGAACGAAGGATATCGATAACAGTTTAAAAGAATCCTTCCGAACAAAAAACGTAAACAGACGTTTAATAACAACTTTATAATTACAGGGTTCGTTTTGGATATGCCCATGTTGTGAACAATCTGTACCTGGAATGGGGATTATACGCAATAGGAGGAAGCATGGATCCAACCATAAAGAGTCAAGCAAACCTTTTCATTGCTTCAGAAGATGGAAATAAAGAGGTGACATGGAGGCAGCAGAATGGAGATAGCAAGTCTTGGAATTTTCTGTCTGTGGAAGATGTACTCGAAAATGGCGCTTCTTTCGTCCAATCGAGAGACGCCATTGATAGCAGTGTTTCCCTGAGGCCCAACTACAACTCCGAGCAAGATTTTCCGGTGGAAGATGCACAAAAAGTAAGGGCTTTAACCAGCTCATCCGGCGCCTTAAAATGTTCAAGGACATCTATATGTTGATACCATTTAAACCTCAAGTTCAGAGATGACTTGTCTCGCCTAAACGTGTAATACAAATGTAAAAAGAGATTTCCAAAATCATGAAAAAATATCGTAACATGCAAAATGTAGTCTATAACATGATGATTTTAAGTCGTGATGCATTCTTTTCTTTCTTTATCTCCTTAGAAAAGACAAAAAATTTCAAGATATAATCCATCCTCTAGAATTCGTCTAACATTTAAACCCATAAATAAAGTTGAGCACAAGTACGTAATAGTATTACTAGCACTCCTTCCGTCCCTTTGAAAAAAATAATTAGCGATATTTTTTATTACTAATGAACCATTGGACTCTTTTATTAGCTGCCACAGATCACAATATATCTCACTGGGCTATCTGCAGTTTCTTCTCTCAACTTAATTTAGGGTCGATCCCATCATCTTTTGCTTCATTCTCTCCCTGTCTGCCTTCATTCAATTCCCGGATTTGAACCCTCTCGAAATCTTCTTTCAACTCCTTAATTATTTCACCATCTCTCTCCTTCAGCTTCTCATGAACCTGTTACACATTGATTGAACAAGACTAATTTAGAGACCAGCGATGTTAATTAAAATCTTATTAACTTTTTTTTGCCCCGTGTCAACTTTCAAAATACATATTGTTCGCCCATGCATTGTCACTCTTTATCGTGAAATTGTATATGGTTTGAAGCAACGTCTATCACTAACTACAAAATGGGAGAATATTATATGGTTTAAATAAGTGGAAACAGGGGAGAATATATAAGGTATCATTGCAGCAATATAATAAATTATATAAATGCATACCATTGCAGCAATGCTCTAGTGAAATTGCTATTTCGAGTTCTCAGAATCCCTTTCTGCAGCTTCATTATGTGACACAAAATAAATTGACTTTTAATCATAAGTAACGGAACAAACAAGAACAAATACGAATCGGTTGGATCGTTCACCTTAAGTTCAAGGCATAACTCATCATGAGTATATGGTTTTCCTCCATTTTTCTCCACGGTGTCGGTAATGAGATTAACAAGTTCATAATGTTGTTCAGCTAATTTCTTGCTTTCATCTTCAGTGTTTTTCCCAGAAACTAATTTCCTGTTTCCACACTTTTCAAGTAGCTCCTATACATGTGACAAAGTCAGAAAATGATTACTATTTATAATTCCGGCCACATGTTTACCGGACGGGAGATAAAATTGACCGGAATTTTTTATTCGAACCTTTTAAAATAAAA